>JARFTM010000236.1:0-43642 GCA_030278935.1 Trichoderma polysporum | reverse complement strand
GGAAGGGGGGAAGGGGGGGATGGGGGGAGGAGACCAGGCAAGGTCAGTAAAAGGCTTACCGCTCAATTTTTGAAGTTTACCCTGATCGATTTTTTCACCAACCCAGGATTCGCCTTCAATTTGCTGGGCGTACATCTGCCACTCAGAAAGGAAGCCAATCTATGAATCGGAAATTCAAGAGGGATACGTCAATCATATACTCATAAAAAAACGGCTTTTGCTGAAATGGAGAAAAGGCAGAGGAAATCTCATTGGCTTTCATTCATTCATACATACCAGATGCGCAGGGTTATCCACGTTGCGATGAGCTCTAAATTCGGCTTTGATATACTGGTCTCCAAGAAGCCTCATTTCTGCCGGGAGGTATTTTCGGTGAGCGCGCAAAAGCCGCCGGTAAAGAGGGATGGGCGGCAAAAGGGCCATTGGCTTGGGCCGCAGGCCACTCTGTATGTTTGAGGCAGATGCCAACTTTGCGATTGATTGACGCATGGCGCGAGAGAGCTTCTCTGGGGATAAACGAGGTGACTCTTATTGAACGACGTTTAAACGATGACGCATAACACAATCTTCTCGGAGCGCCAGATTGGGAGAGAAGAGCTGTTAGGCTAGGGACTGCTGGGTCTAATTTCTTTCAAAGACGCAATAGAAAGTAGCCTCGGCAGCAGTTACAAGTGAGAGAAAGGAACTGTTAAGCTGCTATGCTGTATCAATCAATCATATTTTAACGCCTATATGAAGTCGCAGCCAATGATTTCTTAGACTAATAAAAATAGGTCCGCAGCACCGAACCAACCCGGGGCGGTTTTTTTGACCTGTAAAGAAGTCAACGGCAGCCCCACCAGCACTGGATCTTTGAAATATTCCTGCCAGTTCAAATATTTTGCCATTCTTTCTACACATTCACTCTGTCCGCTCAGGCGCATTTTCATTTTCATAAATTCTCAGATAACTTGCAGAACTATACTTGCTTCGTCAAGCTAGACGGCATATATATATCAGCTCATTGCAATGTCATTCTCATTTGGCTTCTCCGGGGACGACATAGAAAATGGTGTCAATGAGTCTCAGACACCAGCTACCACAGCTCAAGTCTCAGCGTCTTACAGTGCTTTTCCAGTTCCTGGCAAACCACAGCTGCCAGCAACTCTCCACAGCCTCTCAGACTTCCTTTCACAGCTACCGTCCAAACTCGCCTACGATCTACTAGACATAGACGCAAGTGATGCTGGTGCCGGTGAGACACGCCTGCGGCTGCCTCGTCGCGAACTATGGGATGTACGAGTGCAACTCATGGCTGAAGATGACGAGGTGGTTGATGGTGGAGATCGGGTTGACGACGGCGGGCTCGGAAAACATGATGTCAAAACGGGCATTTATGAAGGTGGCTTCAAGAGCTGGGAGAGCAGCATCGATCTCGTCAAGGTGCTTGCTGCTCAGGATGAGTTGACTGCCGCTCAAGAGGCTTCGTCGCTTCGTGTAGTTGAGGTATGCACACACAACAGAGAAGAGAGATGCTTGAAACTCAATCATCTGCTTTTCCCTTTTCTGTTACATCTATAATCTAGCTAACTCACATGATTTCCTCCTCAATAGTTGGGCTGTGGAACTGCTCTTCCTTCCCTGGCAATGTTCACCTGGATCATGCAAAGGGTTTCACGCAATCAATGGCAGCAAAAGCCCTGCTCATTCATATTGGCCGACTACAACCCATCCGTCCTCCGCCTCGTCACCTTGCCCAACTTTCTCCTCGCTTGGGCTCTTCAGAACACACACAATCCGGTTCTCCAGGACGCATTCAACATCGAAGGCGAGCTGGAGTTATCGCCCGGTATAATCCAAGCTTTCGAACAGTTTCTCTCATCTAGCGGCATTCATATTTCATTCATCTCTGGAGCCTGGTCACCCGAGTTCATTCGCTGTTTGTACGATTTACCAGCTTTCTCGACGAATTCCCCCGCGCCAACCACGCTCATGGTTGGGGCGGAGACAATCTACTCTCCATTTGCACTGCAAGCATTTACGCAAATCATGTTTGCTATTTTGAGCCGTGAAAAGGCTTCTAGTGCTAGGGCTGCTGCATATGTGGCCGCAAAAAGGTTGTACTTTGGGGTCGGTGGCTCGCTAGACGACTTCATCGAGGAAGCCCAGTCAAGGGGTGCCACAGTTACAGCGTTAAGAGAGGAGAGCGAAGGTGTACGACGTGGTGTTGTTCACTGTATCTTGCGGCGATAAGACCATCAGTAGAGCGTGGCCGCATCCGCTCAAAACTACGTCAATTTAAAGGGAAATTCTCAGAGGTAAACTCTGAGTTGAAATTCACTAGCTCTACCACACCAAAAAAAAAAAAAGGTAACGCGTCAACAAGAGATTGTCAACTTGCAGTTCCGTTATTAAAAACTACTTGCGCAAAAATTCATGTGTCCCTACTTCCCCTTACGTTGAAACTTCTCGGTACACTCAGGACAGTACCAAGTGCCGTTGGGTTCGCTCTTCAGCCCAACACACGACCAATGAAACCACTCATAGGGGCAATTGTCGTTGTCGCAAGCCACCATGTCTCCATAGCTCACATTATGGCACAGGCAGTACCGTTTGTCATCACCGCCATCTTCATCATCATCGGCATCTCCGAGCACTTCATCGCCATCTTTGCCATTCCCAGCTAACGTGGTCCTCGGTCGTGGTTCGATACCGTCATCATCTTCGCCGCTCCCGCTTCCTGCCTCTGACAAATCACTATCTGCTGTTGAGGCAGGCGAATTTCTGTTTGACGCTTTCTTCACCCGTGAAAGTGATGACCTATTGGGTGGCTTTTTCCGACCACTCATTGTCGGAGTGCCTCTGCGACCGCCTATTCCAATCGCCGTTTTAACTGACCCTGCTCTCGGCCCAGCACTACCTGCTCGAACAGGGCCTCCAGCTCCCAAGTTAGCTCCAACACCATTCTTTGGTGTGCCAGGTCCCAAAGATGAATGCCTCGCCAAACCACTTGAAGTTGTAGGCAGATTTCCAGGCCCTGTAATAGACCGCGGCCCTCTCTTCGTTGCCGGACCAGCCGAGCTCTCTCGCTGCCTATTCAGTATTATGCTTGCAGCAGGCGTAGCCGGTGCAGATGATGGGTGCTGATGGTACTGCGCGACATGCTGCTGGGCTTGGGGATGTCTAATCTGGGGCTGGTTGGGCAGTCGAACCATGGCCGGGTTGGCAGAGCTTGCTATAGGATTGCGAGGTGAAGCCAGAGGACTAGCCGAGTTGATATTGTTGGTTAAGTTTAGGGTGCGAGCCGAGGGGGCGCTGTGGTTAGTGGCACTGGGGCGGAGGAGCGAAGGGACCTCGTCGGGGTCTGTGAAACCAGGCTCGGCACGATCATAGAGCAGCTTGATCTGAATATCCAAACTACGCAGGTGCTTATCCATGACAAGCTGCAACCTTTGCATAAGATTGATCTTGTCTTGAGCAAACTGATCAGCCCGAGCATAGTTGTCGCGGATTTGGGCTCGCAGCATATCCTCCTTTGGGTTAGGCTCATGACTCCCATTTGTCTTTATCCACTTTTGGATTTTTCCATCGCGGTCGTCGATCATACGGATGCATTCATTATATTGGCGGTCTTTGTCTGAAATCTCTTCTTGAATGAAACGAATCTCTTCGGGGAGGTTCTGAACGCGGTTGATCCAATCATCGAGGATCAAGCCGGGGTCTAAAGGCTCGGCTTGCGGCATCCTCTTGACGAAGTCAATGGACAAATCGTCTCTAGGCATGATGGTTAACGACTTGGCGACGCCCAGTCCATGAATTTGATGATGAACAAATGACGAATAGACAACAGCAGCCAGAGGCGAGATGGCCAGGCTAGCAAATGAGTTGAGGCTGATGAAATTTGACGAAATGAAAGGCTTTTGAATGGGATAGTGTAACGTTGTTGTAAAGAAGTAAAACAGAGTAGACGAGAGAAGCAGCGGCGCAGCCGTGAAGAAACAATAATAGATAGACTTGAAAAAGGCAGGCTGATGCTAATATTGAACCATATGCTTCGGAGGCGCGAATAATTACGCTCTCATCTATTCCGTATTCACCGTACAAAAGATGCTTCAAAGAAAAGAGAATAGAGGAAGTGAAGAGGCATAGCCCATCTACTAGTAGTAGGGGACACGAAGCAGGCACAGCAGATGGACGGACAGACAAGCGTGCATGACAATGACTTTGCAGCAAAAAAAAAACTGTCACCAGCTGGCCACCTCCCCCCGCAGGGAGACGCCTCTAACGAATGAATGAGTCCTCCAACGATGTGGATGGGACGGGTCCAACCAGCCCTATCCAAGAACAAAGAGTGGTTGTCAAGAGCAACGCAAGGCAAGGCAACGCAAACACGGGCGCAGAGCGACTCGATAAATGGGTCGGGCTCACCTCGATGCCACTTCAACTGCGGCGCCTGTCTTGCTTTGGGGTCGGTTGAGGGGAGATGGAGAGTTTGATGCAGCGCGTTACTTGGCAGCGAATAAGTTAGGTTGCCGATTCGGAGGAGATGCAGAATTAGTGATGGGCGGAGCTTCGAGGTTTATGCAGGCTAGGAGAGACGGTACGTCAAAGTCGGGTGGTGGTTGCAGGGAATTCTGGCAAATTCCGAGGCTTAGCCACCCGGAAATGTTCCGCAAAGCTGCAGGGCACTTTAACTTTAGTGGTCTAGGAGTACTTCGTACCATACGGAGTACAGTGCTTAGAGGTAGGTCCAGTGAGCCATCGCCAGCTTCAGTCGTCATCACCTAAAAGACAATACAAAGTCTAACATATCAAACAAAAGCAAGAATGAAAATTATATAAAATAAAATAAAATAAAAATCACAATTTCTTTTGAAACATAGGCGCGTAAATGAAGGTAGAGACTACATTTTCCTTGCAAACGTTTGATATTCTGTTGTTTCTGATAACAGTTAACAGCAGCAAGGGCGAACCCATCTCCGCCAAGTTATCGCTCACGTGACACTCGTAGATTAGCTCTTTGGATTTGGAACAGCTCTTTATTGTAGCCAATCCTAGTCCACTTTACAGCTGCTAACTTCATACTCATACGCATACGTACGGGGCAATACTAAAGGCCTGGGTAATGGTATAGAGACCAGTCTGTTCTGTTCGCTCTGGAATGATTTCAAGAACTTCTGAGCATAATGCCCTTATACTTTTCTCATCACAGCTGAATTAACGGCAACGCTCCTCACTTGCACCCCTCGCCAAATTTCATGACAGCTCTACTCTCATTCGTGCCTCCTCCCTGTATGCGATCTCTCAGTCATTGATCCTGTCCAGGACCCTGCGCTACATTCTCATACACTGTTGAATAAGCATCACTGCGCTGCGTTGACAAGTGGTGTTCATTATCCACCTGTCAGCTGCCGCCATTCTGAGTTCTCCGTCTTTATAGTTGTCGGCGAACTCACAACGACCGCCAATCATGGACGCCTACAGATTTCGTGTTCCTAAGCCGAACTACCTCCCTCATAAGCTTGACATCGACCCTGAGCACGACATAGTAGAGGAATATATCCAACCTCTCGGTTCAGCTGGTGAGGCAGAAAACGCAAAGTTTTATCAACAATGCAAACGCATGGCAGAAGAGTCCGGCATAACTCGCCCCAAAGGCCACAATGTCTCTTTTCACTGCAACCCTGATATGGAACAGCACCACTTCGGCATGACACATCCAATGAAGCCCTGGCGCCTGACGCTCTCTAAGAGCTTAATCTACTCATACGGCATGTCCTTTGCCATGGACAATTACGTGACTAGGGCTGCAACTTATGAAGAGCTAGCTTCATTCCACTCTACCGACTATCTAGATTTTCTGGGTACTGTCCTCCCCGAGCCGGTTCCCCGGGATCTTGAGAGCCAGAATCCAGATCTGAAATTCAACCTAGGCGGTTCCGACTGTCCTTTATTTGACGGCCTCTATGATTACTGCTCTATGTCTGCCGGTAGCGCGCTTGATGCCGCCAGGAAAATCTGTGCCAAGCAATCCGACATTGCTATTGCGTGGGGAGGCGGCTTACATCACGCCAAAAAGGCTGAAGCCTCTGGCTTTTGCTACATCAACGATATTGTCATCGCCATCCTGGAGTTGCTGCGATTCTATCCGCGCGTATTATATATTGATATTGACGTACATCATGGCGATGGCGTCGAAGAAGCATTCTTCTCAACAGACAGAGTTATGACTGTCTCGTTTCATAAATATGACCCCAACAACTTCTTCCCTGGTACTGGTGCGTTAGATGATAACGGCCCTAAGAGCGAGCATAATCCCGGAGCCCACCATGCCTTCAATGTTCCACTCAACGACGGTATTACGGACGAGCAGTACGACATGCTATTCAACAACATCGTGGGCAAAATAGTTGAGAAATTTCGCCCAGGTGCCATCGCACTTCAGTGTGGTGCCGACTCTCTCGCAGGAGATCGCCTAGGTCGATTCAATCTCCAGGTGCAGGGGCATGGAGCATGCGTTGCTTTCTGCAAGAAGATGAACATTCCCATGATTCTTTTTGGCGGCGGCGGCTACACCCCGCGGAACGTAGCCCGAGCCTGGACATACGAGACAAGTATAGCCATCGATTGTCAAGACAAAATCAGCCCCATATTACCGGAACATACCCCGTGGAGAGAACAGTTTCGCCAAAATACCCTCTTCCCCACGCTTGAACAGATCTTGGGCGAGCCGCGACAGAATCGTAATCCCCAGAAACGTTTACAAGACATCGTTCAGCACGTTACAGAGCAACTACGCTTCGTGCAGAGTGCGCCAAGTGTACAGATGCAGGTCATCCCGCCCGATTTGGGTAGCTTCAGAGACGATGTAGAGGCAAGGTTAAAAGAGGAACAGGAAGAGAGGAATGATCAACTACGGAAGGAAAGGGAATCTGGAGTGGGAACTGCCATGGAATTCTAATTTATCAACGACTCGTTATATCTTCACCCCAGGACCAACTGCTGCGTGAGCAGGTTTTTTTTAATTTGGAAACAATAAACCGTAGACAACAAACAAACAAAAAAAAGCATTAAATGAAATCCCAAGTACTATACACCACCAAAGAAGGCGTATGTCTATATATCACACGCGATAATATGGCGGCCATGCAGCTAGGAATAGCAGAAGAGAGGCGCAAGTGCACTAGTGGAAGGCCGCATTATCTCCAAATGGCCTTCCTGGTATCGCGAGTTCTCCCCCTCGATCCATCCAGATTTCGACGAAGTTCTCCATCACACAGCAAAGATGGCCATTTTCCTCCTTCCACCATGTGCTCCGCGGAAACGAATATGCACACGAATATCCAATTATATGGTACTGGAAAAATAAATGAACAAGCTCACCCTAAAGCCAACGTTTTAAAAGTATCGAACAACGACTGAACCACCAGAGGGCATAGCGGTCTACCAAGCTTAAGTTAGTTTTTTTTTCCTTCTCTTCGATTTAGAAGTACTTACCGTGCAACCATTGCTTCCGCCGGTCCACACGCCGTCGACATAAGAGCATGGGCTGTTAATATCACCTTTCATCTCAATGTTAAAGCCCAACAGGGCGGTGCTGGTGGGAAGGTTCGGGAAGATGGAGAGCCACGTCGTGCCATCGGAAGTCTTGCCCACGCCAAGAATCATAGGAGCCCAGTTGCCAGCACCCTTCGGGTCGAGAGGGCTGTTCCAGACACAAGAATCGGCGACTCCGTAACCCTTCTTGTTAATGTAGTACTGGGCAGAAGTGCTCTTGCCATCCCAAACATAGTAGTCAGACTCATCGGGGTTGGTGATCGGGATGGACTGGCCCGGGTTGGCACATGCGGGAATAACCATGCTCTCGATACCGGGGTAGTCGGTACGACATGTGCAAACGGAATCATCGAGATCGTTCTGAACGGTTACACCGCCAGCACCAGCCTCACAAAGCTTGGGGTGGGAAGGGCGTGTAAGCTCGAGGAAACCATCCGCATTGCAGTAGAGACCACCAATGGACTGCAAGGTAGCGCCCTGGGCCGCAGACCACTGGGTCTTCTGGTAGCCAGGAGGGCAGGCATAAGAGCACATAGCGCCCTTGCCACAGGTCTGGCCAGAAATACCAGTGATGATTTCGCTGATGCTGAGCGAAGCCGCGGAATAACCAGGGACAAACTGGATACCAGACCAATCACCCGTGCCCAGATATTCCAGGGCCACAGCGCCGTAGTCGGACGGGAAATGGGAACATGGGATCGTTCCGCTGGGGAAATCGGCGTTCAGTCCGGTACCGCCTGAGGGCGGCTGAGCAGGCGCTGAGGACTTTGGAGGAGCCGCAGAGCTGGTTGGGGGCTTGGCCGAAGTCGTGGGTGGCGGCGAAGGAATAGAGGTGGTAGAGGTGGAAGAGGTGGAAGAGGAGATCGATGTGGGAGATGGAGCTGCCGACGAAGTAAAGGCCTCTTCAATGAACTGAGCCTGCATATTCCCAGCGCTGCTCGAGGATGGAGACGGAGACGGAGGTGGTGGTGGCGGCGGCGAGACGTAAGTTGGGGAGGTCTCTCCAACGATGATGAATTCGCCGTCAGCCAGACCAGCCTTAGCCGTGGCAGGGTCGACAATCTTGCCATCGAGATGGTACTCGGTGGCGGTAGCACCGACGACGACCTCCGTAACAACATTTGGCGCCCGCTTCTCGACCTTGGCAGGAGCCTCCTTCTTCGCGTGGTGATGCTGGTGGTGGTGATGAGAAGGGGTGGCGGCAACGCTGGCAGCCAAGGTGGCAGCCAGGATCAAGTACTTCATCTTTGCGGTTTGTCTCTAATGCGTACTGCTCGTGAATCACGACTGATTAGACCAAATAATTCAGACCGTTTATATACGCCGTTGATATCAGGTGACGGGAAGATATACAGCGACCGTGGTTGATGGGTGCCTCGAACGTACTGACCTGACGAAAGTAAAATGGGAATGTATATATTAATTCGAAAACGAGAGTAAAATATATGGTGAGCCGGACTTTAAAAAGAGTGTGATAGAGAGCAGACGAACCCTCTGTTGGAGAAAAAGGGCACAACACAACTGAAGATGATGAACAAGAACGAAGCGTCAAAAGGGAGGGCAGGACAGGTAGAAAACCGGAGCTGGACGCATGGGGGAGGGGGTACCTTGTCAGTCTCCGTGGCATTGACCCACGGAGATCAATAACCTAAGGAGGGGAGGCCAGGGATGCGCAAAGCGAGACAAGGGGGTGCCACTCCTGAGAAGGGGGTGGCCTCTGGGAAATTGCTTTTCATCGCCGGTTTGGCGCCAAAGCAATCAATTGTCGCTCGCAATATACTGGCGCCAAAAGTACTGCTACTACTAGCACTACTGCTACTACTGCTACGACTTGAACGTGCAGAGACTACGCCTTTGAATGGAGGATTGCGTTCAGCGGCTTGTACCTGTACGCTCTGGACGCGCCGACAAACAGAGCATCCAATTTGCGAATGCGGAGAGAGAGAGAGAGAGGAGCTGTGTTCTGCTCCGTAGAGTGCTCACCGCATTCCTCATTGCCTGATGCCGGGACGGAGCCTGGTGTCCGGCTCCTCGCATCAGCCGTGGCCCGCGATTCTCTGCCGGGTCAAGGGGCTCCTAGGACCGCTTCTCTCTTCTCGTACTTGTGTGCAATATTACTGGTAGTATTACTCCATACATACGAAGCAAGGTACTTTGGTTGGGGGGCTATACTTGCACGAGCAGCATTGCATTACAGTATACTAGTAGTACTCCGTACGCTGCGTTGCGTTGGGGATAGAATGCCCAAAAAACAAAAGAGGCATCGCCATTACACTGAAACAGCCAGGCCTACGCAAGAGGCCGCTAGTATAGTGCCACCGCCTGCATGCTAGCATTGCTGCTAGTGAACGATCGTCGCCACAGAACAAGAAATGAACCAGGATGTTCCAGGCCAAGCCTCCCAATAGAGAGCACCGGCGGTTGGATAAAATCAGTAAATGACGCCGGTACCAAGCATTTTGTATTAGATCCATACAATGACTTGTACTTGTACTCTGTAGTACGAGTACAAGCGTGCTAATAAGGTGCTCATGGTGGCACGAGAACAGGCACGAGAACAGGCACAGAAGCACGAGAACATTTCGCTTGTGCCAGTTAATTACAAGGCCGACGCGGAGTATGAATAATAAAAATGGGTATGCAGCCCCCTTCTCAGGAAGCGCCAACAAAATCCAGACGTCCACCGCCTAGCAACGCAATACCGAAGCCCATGCAGTACTCGTAAAGTGAGGTAATAAATAGTATACCAGTAGTACTTAGTACCATCAGGCAGTGGCAGCAGTATTTGTTTGCAGATGACAGGCATGCATATGATACCTAAGGTAGGTAGGTACTACCTAGTAGGTACCAGTAATTGCTTTGACGAAAGGGGAATAAAACAAGTAGTACCGCCTAGAATATTACTTATATTTACCAAAAATAAACAGAGACCCTTATGTTCAAATGATGCTATATTTTTCCAGACAGGATACGCGTGTTTTGTGTGCGGTGCTTGTGCCTTGCGTTAGTGGCTACAGGTGCCTTGGACTAAGCTGGTTTGAGGCGCTTTTCCCCTGAGCTGGGCTCGCTAAGGACGGAGTACGCCGGCTCCTTATACTAGCTGTATTGGTGGTGGAAGCACCGCCTAGCTATGAGCTGTGGCCTGCTCCGTTCTTTTTTGATCAAGAGGTTTTTCGATGTGTGGAAAAAGATCCGTCGATACGAACAAACTACAGAGCGCCAAGGCACCAAGATAGGTAATTCGATTTGTTGCTTTGCCTATATGGCACAGTACTACTGCCTACTAGGTACTAGGTAGTAGCAGTAGATTACTGGGGTACTATAACATCTTACTGGTACCCCATCGACATCAACGGAGTCTTAGTGCAATGCGTGTCAGATATGTCCCTTTTTTCCGATTCAAGATATCGAGCTTCTTTTGAGCTGACTTGTGCTATAAATTGTGGCGGACGTCAGCTATTAGGTAATTACATGCAAAGCACCGACCATGTTCCATTTCGCGTGTGTATGCAGCCAAGTAAACCGCAGCAGTTCTGGACCGGAACACAAATGAGCAATGGGATCTATTTCCCTGTACGGAGTACAATTATGAGTACCTATGCCTTGGCTTGCGTTCAGGGGGAGGCTGTTCCCTTTTTTCTTTTCTTTCTTTTTTTTTTTTTTTTTCTGAGATTGAGTTGAAGGCCTACAACCAGTAATATGGGGTTTCTAAGCTGACATGAAGCGAGCCAAGTAAAAATAAATTTAAAAATGAGACAGTACATGCCAAGATTGCTAATAATAACAACGACGCCATGTTGGGAGACGAGATATGGAGCGTGGGTGTGTGACACAGGTATCGCGCTACTATAATTACGGAGCACAGCGTTCTCTGCTCTATTTCCAGGGGTAAGTTACTAGCTGTATGCGAAGGACTCTATATCACATAATGAATACTATTTCGGAATAATGCCTGGTGATGGGACAATGACTGTATTATCTGATCCGATAGAGACACAAAATTATACCGTACATGCAACACGCCGATACGAGCTACACGACGAAGTTAAGTCGAGATTAAAATGGCTTGAATGCTTATTCTACGGGCTTGTTAGACGTTCGAAACGTTGTTAAGAATATTCTAGGGTTCAGAAGAATAATAGAACCTATCTGGGAACGATTGTGGGAATGGGACAGAAGAGGAACTAGAAGAGCTCTCCGTATCTGGTCATCGACGCAGGGTAGGTAGGGATGAATGCCGAATGGTACCTAGTAGTATAGCAGCGTCCCATACGGGTATTGCGATTTCGCAGGTACGGATTACCAAGAGATACCTTAGGTAATAAGCATCTTTCGTGGGGATTAACAGCATCCAATGTTTGTTGGCGGGTAGCATACCCGGTAGCTAAACTAACTACATGTACTTCGTACAGTTCTATTTATTGAATTGTACTCCATATTGCACGGCGCACAACAAAACGTGACAGGCCGGGGGTCCGCCATAAAGAGATGCCAGAAGGAGCATAATCGTAGCAATAGGGCAGTAGTACCTGTTGCTAGCAAAGCTTGGCACCCGCTGTAAGATGACGTCGCCCTTCAAGTGGCTGAGCCGTGATTCAGCTGGCAACTTTTGATTAGGGCTCGTGTTGGGCCTGTTTGTTATGTGACTCCATATTGCAGTACTGGTACTAGTATAGTAGTAGTATAGACAATGAACAAGGGTTCTTCCGATCAAATCATGGACACTGATACGGAGTAGAATGGGCATTGAATAAAAAGACAAGAGAAGCGGAGGAAGTGGAAAAAAAAGAAGGCTGAGTCGAGCTTGACATACTCACCCTACTAAAGCCCGGATGGTCTCAAACGAGAGCCTTTATTTGAGATTTAGGTACAGAGTAGGATAAGGGGAGCTAAAGACGCTATTGAGAGCGCAATACTCTCGTTCTCTTCTCTTTTCCTTCTACCCCTCCTATGCCTACTCCGTACTATTTGTCAAGTTGATCACACCGGATATGTGTATCATGCGTATCATGTGTGTCGTGACACGTCTTTGTTTATCCGACGCCTCGGCCCAGACACAGGTGGAGAGCTCTGGCAATGACAGTGGCTGATGCTCGGCCACTTGGGCTAGTGGCCGGTACCTCTTGACACCGCCACGCCGCAACCCAGCGCTACAGTATGAAAGCCCTTCAGAACACGGAGAAGAGATGTACCGACTGCTTATGCTTCGGACACGCTCCGTATCTGCTCGGCGACGGAACACGGAGTACTTCGTAGGGTGGTATTGTGGTATTACTTGTAGTATCCCCATTGGCCTGGAGGGATTGGTGCATTCTGTCACAAATACTACTACTCTGTACTTCGTAAGTGCGTGATAGATGAGCAATGCCGTCTTTTGTGGCCGTCTGGTTCAATGAGGCATCAGAAAATACGACATATATTGAGCCAAGGAAAGTAGGTAGGCCTCTCACCATATGGATGAATTGATGGGATGAGAGTCTACAACTACGAATGGATGGGTCCTCACAATACCTAGCTTTGTAATACAGAGCAGACTACGAAGTACTAGCTACTATTTGTGTCTTGACATTCCACCAAAGGGTTCTCTGCAGTATGAGTACAAAGTCATCCTCCCAGCCTCAAAAACAAGGGACATCCTTCCCCAGCCACTGACATAGGGGGAAGCCTCTCTCACCTGAGGTAACGGGCGCTGGCGTGGCACTGCCGCCGACGCCGTGCATGCAGATAATGCGAAAACGCACCAGTCATGTTCTTCTTTGGTTCTTCAGCAGATATGACTTGTGGCGGTATGCAGGCTAGACTCGGCCAGGTCACGGCTGACAAAATCAGCTTGCACGCTCTCGGCTTACCAGCCACTTTCTCCATGCGCCTGTCAGCATTTTGCCACCGAACGTGCTAAGACTACTTCGTAAGGTGGAACTAACTAATGCCTCCTCTCTCATCGCGAAGGAGGCGCAGTGCTTTGTGGTTGTACTGTACCGATGCGAAGCTTCCTGCAAAGCGTGCTGAATAGATAAGGAGTAATCTGATGTTTTCGGAGAGAGATTGCAGCAACTGGTCATGATTCTACGGAGCACTGGATATACAGATGCAGTTTCGGTTTTATTTGAAGCTCTGAAAAAGCACTGCACCGCAACACTAGCATCAGAGAAGATCTGGGTATAGTAGTGAAGATCCTGGTCAATGGAGTGGTACCAAGTACTGCTAGGTTGTCAAGTAGCCTATCAGTAACTGGGCGGTGCCTGTATCAGAATATCACTACCAGCGATGCTCGGAATCTGATACCCGGTGGAAAAGAGGCAGAGAGAGCTGTTTCCAGTACCCAAGGCTCTGTGCCAGCAGCGCCGGAGACCGAGGTATTCAGAACCCCGTCCCCTTCAACTCGATGCACGTCGTGTGTTTACGGCACCTGCGGATCGAGCTGCGCGCTAGCTTGCCGCGATTATTTCCCTGTCGGCATCCATCTGAAGATATCCGGCGTGGGAGTGGCTTGGTACTCCGTATGAAGTACGGAGTACGGAGTACATGGGACGCACTTAGCACTTTGCTGATCCACTCTGTCAACAACACTATGATGTTATGATTCTTGGAAGAGAGAGAGGGTAAAAAAAAGAAGAAGAAAAATAAATAAAAAAAATCAACATACGCAAAGCCAACCACCCATTCTTGTCTTGCTGATTCAGAAAATTCTGACTCATTTTATTCCGCCTAAAAAGACTATTATTACTTAGGTACCTAGTGATAATAATAATAATGACAATAAAAACGCATGATGATGCTCTGCCTTAATAATCCTCCTTGCTTCTGTCGAGGCATGTCATCCGGCAGGTGCCGCGCTGCAACAAGAAGACGCGGCGTCCAATAGCAGCTGTGTGGCGCAGGCAACCCACTGTACTGTACGCCTTTTATTGTCCACCACCCTGCCTCCCTGGCCTGCACCAGCACCAGCGCTCCAACCCACGCGTACTGCGCTAGCTGGCTCGGCCGCACTTCAACAACTTTCTTCCTCCCATCCCCAGCCTGTTCCAGCCCCAATACATCACCATCTCCATCTCCATCATCACCATCACCACCTTCTCCCATCGCCATCGCCTGTCAATTCGGGGACCACGCGGAGCACCCGCCTGCTCCATGCCATTCGCCTGCATTGCCACGGAATAGTCAGCGTTTCTGCGTCGCAAGGCTGTCGGAACAAAACCCCAAGAGCAAAAATCACCCTAGCTCTCGCCACAATATTCAGCCACACCTTGAGCAGCCTCGAAATGGTGTCGCTGGTTTAGCTGCCTCGACCTTTGCGACTGCATGACGACCGTCTTCCTGGACTCGCTGTCGCCTACATCCTCTTCCCCATTGCATCTTCTTATGGCCTCTCACGCCGCTGCCATCGCAACCGAAACCCCACTCTCGTCTGGCCCGACTCCAACCCCTCCCCCAGTTCTCCCTTTGGACGACGTCGCGAGACTGCCCAAGCGGCGTCGCGAATCTGATTCCTCCCCGTCGCGTGCCTTTGCCTCCCACCGGCTCAGTTCTCAATCGCCTCCGTCGAAATCTGCCAGGCTGCTGCTGGCAACTGGCCAAGCCCCACCTCCTTTGACTGGCGCCGCGGCTCTGGAAGACGAGCGACGGCGTAGAGAAGAAGCGGACAGAGAGGCCGAGGAAGAGCACCCGCACGCGATCAGTGAAAACCCTAGTCAGCGTGCTCTCGCTTCCCTCATGTCTGCGGGAATCCAAGCCATGAGCCGTCCGTCGGACGCGCCGCAGTTGGCTCCAACAGCCACCATGGAGCCATCTTCCAAGGTTGCTACGGCTGCCTTGTCTATATCCCAGAACAGCAGCGACCGTATCGAAGAACGAAGTGAGATGACCCCCCAGAGCCCGACAAGCATCGCTGGTGCGCAAGTAACCGAAAGCCCGACGGCAATGGATGTCGATGCTAAAGGCGAATCTCTCGTCTCTCAGCAGGTTGCCGTACAAGAAGAACGGCCACAGCCTGGATCCTTGTCTTATCCAGGATCTTTACAAACCAGCGGCAATATTCCGGACTCGCCAATCCGTGGCATGAGCTTTCCAATGGCTAGCCAAAGCCAGGGCTCTCCACCATCTTCAGCAAACAAGAAGCACAAGTGTCCATACTGCAACACCGAGTTTACTCGCCACCACAACCTCAAAAGCCATCTCCTAACGCACAGTCAGGAAAAGCCCTATGTTTGCACAGACTGCCAAATGCGGTTCCGCCGTCTTCACGACCTAAAACGTCACGGCAAGCTCCATACGGGCGAAAAACCCCATGTATGCCCCAAGTGCGACCGCAAATTTGCTAGAGGTGATGCCCTGGCCCGACACAGTAAAGGACTTGGCGGATGTGCCGGCAGACGCTCGAGTATGGGTAGCTTTGCTGACGGAGATGAGCTGGATGGCGGCATGGAAGGAGATGAGAGTGTCATGACGGGTATTGCCTACGATAATGCCGATGAAGAAGAGCTGAGGCGACAGAGTTTGCCCAGCATGAGTGCCCAGCATATCCCAGGCGGGCCAACAGACCAATACGGCGGCCACTCCCGGACATACCCTCCAGCCGGAGCAAGAGCTGCCGCCACTGCCGGCTTATATGCCCCCGGCGTCAGCCAGAATCAGGCCGCTGGCACTGGCAGCTCGAGTGTTTCAAATAGTATTGGAGGCAGCCACACGCCGAATACCAGCATTTCTTCCGTGGCGGTCGGCGGTGGGAATGCAGCTCTTTATTCACAGGCCGTTGTGCCGGACGGTGGTAAGCCACTGAGTCCTGGTGGTGTACAGGGCCACGATAGCTCTGGCATCGTACGGCAGCGATCACCTAGCCTAACCCATCAACTACAACAGCAACAGATGGGGAGGCGACAGTCGGAAATGCAGTCGCCTCATAGTGGACAAAACAGGCCAAAACTCCCCGGATTAACTCATCCAGGATACGCCGCAACAGGCTCTCCGGGCTTCTCACATGGCCGTCCGCCAACTGCGACGGCGGCAAGTGGTGATAGTGGCAACATGTTTGCGCAGAGCGACCCGAGCGTGTGGGCCTACATCCAGACTTTGGAGGATAAAGTCAAATCACTGTCGGATAAAATCGTCTCGCTCGATCACGAGATGTCTACGCTGAAGAAACAGCTCGAAAGTCGTGAAGGAGTTCCTGCTGGTTGAGAAAATCCCGCATGACCCGCCTCATCATAAAGCGCCATGGTGTTCTAGGAAGGGGGGGGGGGGGAGTAGGGCTAAGTGAATCTACATTTAGAATGCATTTGCTTTTCTTTTTTACTGGTGGTAAACTCTTGTTGGTCTCTTTTGACGATCTGGACTGGCACAGAATCCTACCAAGGGCGGTGGAAATGGCGTTCTGGTTTGGGAATCTGGGTGGACGGTGGAAACGTCCATGCAAAAAGATGGCGACCGGATATTATGATTCTTCCTTGTTATCATGTTGTAGTATACAGATTTGTGTGATTATCGGATGTGCTACCCTGCTGTGGCATTCGGAAAGGTCCTTTTTTCTTTTCTTTTCTCTAAGTAGAGTACTGCAGGAATGGAGTGACGCTTTGTTCTCATGAAATCCAAGTTCCAGATCTGAGTAATATTAAGCCAGGTATAAGAGTTTGTCAAAAGAGGTGTTTTGAGACTCAGATCTGGCGCTATAGTTGGGATCTCTGTACAGCTGTTCATGCCCGAGGAGACGGATGAGGTAGCTAAGCCAGCCGACTCTTTGACGTTGGCCGAGGCTGATGCAGATGCAGATGCAGGTGCTGATATTCTCGGCCCAGAGCGAGGCGCAGTTATGCATAGGCACTACAGTAGGTACCTGGCCGGTCGGTACATTCCGAGCAGCAATACGAAGTACTGCCAGCAGCATGACGATTACGGAGTACTCCGTACCGTTTAGGCTTGTCTTGTCTCCTGAGCAGGTTTCGTTTCGAGACCATGCGCATGTCGAGACATTCGTACACCGTATCATCACCAGATCGCGCACTGTGACTCACATGTTCCCCGCTGTGACGCTAGCGCAGTACTACCGATACAATGCAGAGGTAGGAGGTACTTTTAGTACTTTTAGCACGGGGCGTCACGTCACTGTCCAGGGGCAGCACCGCCTGGAGCTTGGCGCATCGATGAGGCAATGGACAGCGGTAGACAAGGCAAGGTGCCTGGTGTGGCGCGCTGGGGGCTTTGCGCCAAACAAGAGGCTGTTATCACGAGCTACTCCGGCCAATTACGACACCAACCACAATCCATCGAAAGGCATAATACGGAGTACAAGCAGAAGAAACGAACAGGGCAACCATCTTTCTATATTTCTAGACGGCTTTATGATTTAGTGTTTCCTCTCGATCCCTCAAAAACTATTGCGCGCGACCACTGGTCGATTAGGCCTGGTGAAGACGAATCCCGAGCCTTGCGGACGAAGCGAGCGCGAGCGAGTATCAGACGCCATTTGTGGTTGAAGCCCAGCGACATAGTCCACAAGGCTGGCCGAGGCTGACCTTGTGGAGGGCAAAACAGCTAAGAATGGCTACGGCTGAGAAAATGGTGCGGAATGGCGAAGGCGGTCCTATAAAGCTCAACGGTGCGGCCACGACCAATGGCGATCATGGCCATGACGACGAGACCGAGGCACAGCCATATCCTACCTTACCAGACAATGGACATACCCAGGGCCACGAGTTTGGCGCCTGGAGAGCTGGAGGCATTCGCTTTGCTCCGCTGCGTATGCCGTTTCCTCGCCGGCTGCAAACCGCCGCCGTGTTTTTCCATTGCATGACCCTTGTTACCTTGATAGCCGCGTTTTGGTTCACTTGCGCCAACCCTCTGACCTGGCCTATCTTGGTGCCGTACTTGGTGCATCTGACCCTTTCTGCCGCGGGGACCAACGGAAAACTCGGCTATCGATCCGAGTATCTGAGGTCCCTGCCACTCTGGAAGTTCTTCGCGGCGTATTTCCCCATGAGACTGCACAAAACGCACGATCTCCCGTCGGATAGAAGGTACATCTTTGGCTATCATCCACATGGCATCATCTCTCACGGCGCCTGGTGCGCTTTCGGCACAAGTGCCCTGGGCTTCGCGGAAAAGTTCCCCGGCATTACGAATACTCTGTTGACGCTCGAGTCAAATTTTCGAATTCCGTTTTACCGTGACTGGATATTGGCAATGGGCATGGCCTCGGTGTCCAAAGAATCCATACGGAACACGCTGACGCACGGCGGCCCCAAGAACGATGGCACAGGTCGTGCTGTTACAATCGTGATTGGCGGAGCTCGAGAATCTTTGGTAGCCCAGCCAGGAACCTTGCGACTTATCCTCAAGGGCCGGAAGGGCTTTATAAAGATGGCTCTGCGTACGGGAGCTGATCTGGTGCCCGTCCTCGCCTTTGGCGAAAACGACTTATACGACCAGCTAAGCCCAGAGACACACCCAATGGTTCACAAGTTCCAAATGTTTGTTCTGAAAGTGTTCAAGTTCACGCTCCCTGCGCTTCATGGCCGAGGCATTCTCAACTACGACGTGGGCCTCATGCCATACCGCCGCGAAGTCAATATTGTGGTAGGGAAGCCAATCCGTATCGATTCGGCCCCTTGCGAGCAGCCACCACAAGAGGACGTGGACCGTTATCACGAACTATACGTTGAAGAAATCGAAAAGATTTGGGAAACCTACAAGGACCAGTTTTCCAAGGACCGGACGTCTGATCTTGTTATTTCTTCTTAATATGAGTGTACTGCTAATATTCCTTGGCCTTTCGTTGCCCCCCCTTTTTTTTCTTTTATTCTTTGTGTGTGTGTGTGTATATGGGATAAGGATATGAGTTACTGGACTCGGGCACCAGCAGGAGGAACACAACAGACTTTGAGTAGTCATAATCAATAGAGTTGTCGATGGCAGAGGCTGGAATACCAAGAGCGTTACGAGTTATGAATCGATAGATTGTAAGACAACAGAACCTTTGAATAAGATGATTAGGAATTATAGCGAGCTCTCTTTCTTTTATTCACATGGCTCCACCTCTTATCTATTATCAAAAGTCTTGAAAAGTCTCCTATTTATTTATTTATCCTTCTCAATTATGTCTGGATTGCTCGGCAAGATGTTGCGATCGATGTCGGTGGCGGCTGTTTAAGAGTCACCTGACCTCGCGTCCAAGTCCTGACGCGGTCCCTTGCGCCACCGTGAAGACGTTCACGGTAGTTCAACTTCACTTCTTTAGCCCATTTCTACATCTCAAGTACTTTTTCTCTTCTTATCTCTTCGCGTATGTTTTGCGCATAGATCGCAATTCCAGCTCCTCCAAATAATACACTACGCCTTCGTAATGCCTCGTCCTGCCAGAGGTAGCCAAAAGGCCATTAAGCGTGAACAGGACGATATTGACGGCGTAACGGATTCCAAGGATTTTAAACCAACGCAATCTGTATCCGCGGCAAAGCGAAAGGCAGATTCGGAGCCTGAAGCTGACAACAAGGTCCAAGCCTCCAAGGCTGTGAAAAAGCGCAAGAGCAAAGGGAAAGGAGACGAAGAAGCAATGCCTTTAGCAGAGAGGACCGCTGTATCTTCCCTGAAAAGGACCATGTACATTGGCGCCCACGTCAGTGCTGCAGGAGGTATTTCGCAACTCTCCCACCTTTATGCTGAGAAAATATTCATTTGCTAACGTTGAATTGCTTCCCAATAGGTGTCCAGAATTCCGTATCGAATGCCGTTCAAATCGGCGCCAATTCCTTTGCCCTGTTCCTCAAATCTCAGCGCAAATGGAGTAACCCTCCTATCACAGCAGATGCTAAAAACGGCTTCATAAGCCAGTGCAAAGAGCACCACTACCATGCCAACGACCACGTTCTCCCTCACGGATCATACCTTGTCAATCTTGCGCAGGCTGACGAGGATAAAGCTCGCCAGGCGTTCGATGGATTTCTCGATGACCTCGACCGATGTGAGCAGCTGGGCATCAAGCTCTACAACTTCCATCCCGGATCCACTGGAGGCGACACGAAAGCCGCTGCGATCAAGCGCATAGCTACTCAGTTAAACAAAGCTCACAAGGCTACGACGACCGTGATCACTGTTCTGGAAAACATGGCTGGCAGTGGCAACGTTGTGGGGTCAACTTGGGAAGATCTCAGGGACATCATCGCTCTAGTGAACGACAAATCTCGTGTTGGAGTATGTATCGATACCTGTCATGCCTTTGCTGCTGGCTATGATTTGCGGACACCCGAGACTTTCAAAAAGACGGTCGATTCTTTCAACGAAATTGTTGGCGCACAGTATTTAAAGGCCTTTCACTGTGAGTCGCTGCTTATTCTTTTTTATCTATTCCTAGTCTCCTTGTGTACTAATTAGGATAATCTAGTAAATGACAGCAAAGCCCCCTTCAACTCCAACAGAGATCTCCATGCCAACATCGGAACCGGCTTCCTAGGTCTCCGAGCCTTCCACAGCCTCATGAATCACGAAGAGTTCCAGAATAAACCCATGGTCCTGGAAACGCCCATCGATAGAAAGGGTGCCGATGGCAAATCGGTGGAAGACAAGCAAGTTTGGGCCGACGAAATCAAGCTTCTAGAGAGCCTCATCGACATGGACCCAGAGACGAAAGAATTTCAAGAACTCGAGAAGGAATTGCAAGCCAAGGGCGCCGACGAAAGGAAGAAAATCCAAGATCAAGTGGACAAGAAAGCGAAAAGTACCCCAAAGAAGGGGAAGGCTACGCCGAAGAAGAAGAAAGAGGCAACAAGTGATGATGAGAGCGACTAGAAGGGGGAAAATAAAATACAGTCAATACTTAATGCTAGCTATACGGCCTTGTTTAGTTAGGGGGTTACAAAAGATGGAAACGGCTTTTGGGTGTATATTATGTAGGAATATTTGATAGACAGCACACGCTATGTGTTCTATAATTGAAGCTAGGCCCATAAAAAAAAGAGAGATCCTGGTCCTTGATCTTGCGATAACATATAACTCTTCTTTTTGAGATCGCTTTCCTTTAATTATATGTACTAAAAGGCCAAGAGCCACACCGTCACCAAAACGAACTTATATAACATTGCTTGGCATAACATATACATACTTCATGAATAGGGGAAAACAAAACAAAAAAAAGAAAGAAGAAGAAAAACCCAAAAAGACAAAAAAGAAAATTATAATTCATTCACTTGCGGATCTTCGTAAAGGCCTCCACTCTCCCTATTGCTGCCTTGAGTCCCGCCCCCTTTTCGCAATTCGCCTGGAGCCACGCCTCCATGCGCTGACGGATGCTCTTCATTGACTTTAGCACAGGCATTTTGCCGCCATCTTCGTGAGCGAGAAACGACGCCGGATTGAGCAGCACCTCAAAGCAGTCTGACCAGATGTCCGTCTGCCAGTACCGCTTCAGGCTCTCCCTAATCTTGTACTTGCGCCCGTTGCGCCCCAGGCCACCTTGGTCAGACCGCACCGTCTCAATGTATTTGCCGAAAAGGAGGCAGTGAATGGCACCTGCGAGTCCGTAATAGTCAATCTGCCACGTCCAAGGCCGTCCTTCTCGCATTTCGGGGCAATCTTGCACGGTTGTTTTCCAGTCCGCGATAAACTCTACGTCTGGGACAAACGCTTTCATATCAATGCCTCTCCCAAAGTCAATCAGAACAACGCCCCGCGAGTCCCAGCCGCCGCTTCCATCAGCGTGCCATTGGTTAGAGAGACCCTGGTCAGGGGACGCAGAGAATGATTTAGAGTCAAGACGAAGGAGGCAGTTATCTGGCTTCAGATCGCCATGAAGGACGTCTTTTGAATGAAGAGCTTCAACGGTGCGTAATAGTTCAATGGAAAAGAACATGGCAAGCTGTTCATCCATAACCCCTGAAGGCTCTGCTCGAAAGAAGTTGATAACATCCAGCAAAGTACCGTGAGGGTGGAATGGGAGGAACAAGAAAGCTTCATCTTGATACAGATGCATTTCATGTGCAGATGAAATTGATGCCGTGGCTCGATGCTGGGACCCTAGCCGTGAATGGGCGGTGCGCATTATGTAAAACTCCCATGGTGTTGGAGGAGATTCCATTTTCAGGGCCTCTATCGTGGCGCGACGGGTTACAGCAAATGTCCCCTGACCCGTGATGGCTCCATCTTCCTGGCCATCTTCTTCTTGACCTGGCTCCGAATTTTCCACCAAGTACACGGGCGCAAAAGCGCCAGCGCCAAGTTCTTTTCTCACGGTGTATCTGGAACCGCAGTCCACGAATTGAACCACTACTGGGGGATTGCCGGGCACCGCCTTATCTGTACTCGCCTTCCCTAGCCTGCTCGCGGCCTTGGCGAATCTGCGAATCTCTCCGCCACGTTCATACTTTTGGCTATGGTGATCGTAAAAGCCTGAGTATGCTGCCAATAGAGGCTGTATGTTTGCCAAGATATTCCGTCTAACACTGTCGTCGACGGGGCTGCATTGTGCCTCCTTGATGATGGGCCCCTTGACAGGCACAGCCCTAGCAGAGCCGCTTTTGTTTAGTGCTATGGCTGCCTTGGACCCCAAAGGTGTCCGGGCCTTGATAAAAGGTCTTTCTTCCGGGAAGATTTCTCTCAGCGGACTACTCGATGGTTCCGAGTCTGATAATTCCTCAATGGGCGTTGTCCTACCATCACGCTTGCTAGGAGTTTTGAATTGGTAAGCTCGGTCCATGTCCACATCCAGCGATACCTCGGTTCTCTCCGTAATAGGCGTCATGAAAGGCAGACGATTATTGGCCACTTCTGCCGGATCCCTATACGGACGTGTTGGTGGTTCATAATCTTCTGGGGGCATGGGAATGAAGATGGTGCGAGTCCTAGGTGGTTCCAGCTCTTCATCCTCTTCTGCATCATCATATGAACTCTGCGATGGCTCATCTACATTGACAAAATTAGACGCCTGAGTTTCTCCGCCTTCGTTTATGGGGTGAGAAGTCCGACCATTCGCCGATGCTCCTGGTGCCCGATGCTTCATCGTCTTCTTGCTCACCTTGGTGGATTTGTCTCGTAGTGCCAGTACTCTCAGCATCACTAGCATAGTCGCCATCAGTAGTTTCATCTTCGTCACCGTCGTCATCATCATCATCGTCTTCGTCGTCGTCATCATCGTCATCGTCATCGTCATCGCCGGTCTCGTCTCCTTCTAGAGGTGTTGGCTTGAGCGGTGCGTTGAAAATGTCGTAGATATCATCTGTAGCTGCTTTTGTATGAAGCGTCATAGTGGGTTCAGCTTTCCTCTTGCGAATTTTCGGTCCTGAGGGAGAGTCGAGCTTCGTTTTGACTAGGTGAGTGTTAGGGGCTTATGTATATATAAATGTTTGGCTGGATGAAGAGATGAAAACTTACTGATCTGCGTCTCATTCACCTCCACTGCCTTCTTTTTCCTACCTGTGCGAGGTTCTCGAGATTTCCCCCTTGCAACACCATTCTCGTCAAGTAGCATAGGGTCTTCGTGAATGACCAGCTTCTCAGTCGTCTCTTGACTCAAATTCTCAATATCACGCAGAGGTATCATGCGATCTGGGGTCTCATTTACATTCGAATAGTCAGTATCCCACAGGCGGTCGAGCCAACCACGATGTGCGGCAATGATCTCCTCAAAACTCATTTCTGTCCCAGGCTCCTCAGGGGTAGGATAGATGGCTGCAAGGTCAACAAAGATATGTTCTCTCTTCCCCGTTTGTGGATGAATCGTTACTTGATGTTTGGAAGGGACAACAATAATATTTTGTATTTGAGCAAGGGACTGAATTACATAGCACCACAAACAGCAATACATTAGTCCTATTCTCATCAACAGCCGAACATTTCTCGAGCGAGGGGAATTACATACCGGATCCCTGAATACTGCCAGTTTGCCCGCTCCAGATCCAGGCTTCTTACCGCCTGCTTTAAGCGTCTCCCCTACCCATGGCTTTGGTTCCATCGCATTTTCCTTTTTTCGATCGGCTAGAGATCCTATGCTATCCCAGCCCTTGGATGTGGTGTCTCTTGACGACATGGCGGGCTGTTGAGCACCTGCATCAGAGAAGATGGCTAGCTTGGCTTTCGCGGGTCGAGATGAGCTGCTGCCAACACCGCTGGTTTGCCTTGGAGCCTGGGGGTCCGCTGGCTGTGATGAGCTACCAAAGGGGTCCATCTTACTGGCCAGCGCGGGACGGACAGTCGGCAAAGCTGGTGAAGATGGCTCCGCCAGTGCATCTGGCTGCTGAGCAAGCCTCCCCTCAAACTCCTTAAACTTACGCAGCAGCCTCTGGGTTGGGCGGGCTTCTCTCTCGATCCCAAGCTTATACACTTCCTCTGCTTGTGCCCATCGACCTGCGCCTTCTAACCACGCAGCGTATTCCTCGTAAAACAATGCGAGGTTTTCGCCAATTGCTTGCCGAGAGAGGAATAGATATGTCTCACGAGGTGTGTCAGAAAACAGTTGGATGTAATATATCCACAGCTTTAGGTATCTAGGATCGTTCTTGTATTGGGACGAGGTGACAAAGGCTTTCGTCGCGCGTTCGAGGATCGTGTGTAGCTGTGACTCTGCCGTCGCTTGTGCCGATGGGTACGCATCTAATGCCCAGCGCACATACCTGTCAAAGACGTCCAAGGGATCATCGGATTCGGAGATGTTCTCGATTTCCGCTTCGTATTCTGCACGGATGCAGTCGTTGACATTTTTCGTGTCGGTCGGTGTCGGCGTGGATAATTTGTGTAGAGGAGACGGAGAAAAAAGACTGGCTAGCTTCTTCGCTGAACGGCCACCAGGTAGAGACTGAATATTCTCCTTCTGATTCTCAATCACGTCGAAGTCGGTAAGATCCTCTGAGCCCGCCATGTTGCTTCACCATTGAATGGCGGTAACGCCGTGATTTATCGAGGCAAAATAGATTACGAAAAACTCTGTGTGCTGGTCAGAGCAAGGCGCTATGTATGGAGTAACATACGGGATATAATACCAGATGCCAGTTGGTGGTCGCTTTGGGCAAGTGTAATACTTAATAAATTTTCTCTGAATGTTGATAAACTCACTACGTGATACGGTTTAACGCTTTCGTGTGTGGTGGCATGTGTTTTCAACCCCGCGTTGCTCTGGTGATGGTATTTAGCACAATAACATGTACTTATACATTAGTTTGCCCTTTGTATACTCTGTTGCTCATAGTAAGTGCTGAGCGCTAGTGTGCTTTTGCAATGTCTTTTCATCCCACCTTTAGTATTGTATACTTTAGCACTAACTCGCTCCATCTAAAACCACGGCCTAGGCATTGGGAATCACCACCTTTTTTTTTTTTTTTCCCTTTACAAGGGATACGGAACATTAATAAGCTTTTTCTTTGACTAGAGCTGAGATCTCAAGATAGCCCCTGGTAGGAGCATATAAGAGACTAGGGATAAGTCACTGCAGGAATAGATCATTTCACGCGGCTTCATGAACAGGCTATTGTTTAATTATTGTTCATATAGCTCAATTCACTTTTCTTCCGCCGTATGGGCGTTTCTTTAAATCATTATTTTGTTTTTACTCGCCCATATTAATTCATTCTCCGAGCGACCTGCCCTTTTAACTTTGTCTCCTTAGCTCTTTGTGAACCCAGCGTTACCATTTACAGGTTAACAGCGGTGCGGAAGTTGGCACCTGCATAGATGGCAAGCTCACCGAGCTCCTCCTCGATGCGGAGAATCTGGTTGAGCTTGGCCAGGCGCTCAGATCGGGCAGGAGCACCAGTCTTGATCTCGCCGGCACGAATGCCGACGGAAATGTCAGCAATGGTGACATCTTCGGTCTCGCCGGATCGGTGAGAGACCATGACACCCCAGCCATCGGCGTAAGAGTCCTTGGCAGCCTGGATAGACTCAGTCAACGTGCCGATCTGGTTGACCTTGAGGAGGAGCGCATTGCAGGCCTTCAGCTCAATAGCCTTCTTGATGCGCAAGGGGTTGGTGACGGTCAGATCATCACCGACAATCTGAATGTCTTGGGTCTTGTAGAAGTAGCTCCAGGCCTCCCAGTCATCCTCAGCGAAAGGATCCTCAATGCTGACAATAGGGTACTTCTTGCAGAGGTCGGAGTACAGGGCAGCGAGCTCCTCGTAGGTGATCCACTTGGTAGGATCGCTCTCGGGGTTCTTGAAGTCGAGGTCGTACTTCTTCTCTTCCTCCTTGTAGAATTCACTGGAGGCAACGTCCATAGCAATGTTCATCTTGCCAGTGTAGCCGGCCTGCTCAATGGCGTCGGTGATGAGGTCGAGAGCCTCATCAGCGGTTTGGATATCAGGAGCAACACCACCCTCATCTCCAACATTTCCGGCAGACTGGCCGTACTTCTTCTTGGCCAGGGTCTTCAACTTCTGGTAAACCTCAGAACCCTGGCGAAGGGCCTCAGAGAAGCTGGGGGCGGCGCTATTATGAATTAGAAGCCGTAAATGTAGGAGCAATATGCCTTGTTAACTTACGAGGGGACGATCATGAACTCCTGGAAAGCAAGACGGCCACCGGCGTGGGAACTGAGTAGTTAGCGATTGCCGCCAGCTTATTCTCTAGGTATAGACAATATACTTACCCGCCGTTGAGGACGTTCATGAAAGGAACGGGGAGAACGTAAGGCTTCTTAGTTCCAGAGAGGTCGGAAATGTGGGCGTACAATGGGACGTTCTGCTTTGCATAAGCTTCTTCTCGTCAATGATAGCTTTTCATAACGGTGCTTACCTTCTCGGCGGCACCAGCCTTGGCAACAGCCAAGCTGACACCAAGAATAGCATTGGCACCAAGCTTGGCCTTGTTGGGGGTACCATCAAGGCTGTTCAGGAACTCGTCGACCTTGGACTGGTCCTTGACATCAAGGTTCTCCTTGATCAGAGCAGGACCAATGATGGTGTTGACGTTGTCAACAGCCTTGGTGACACCCTTGCCACCCCACTTAGCCTTGTCACCATCTCGGAGCTCAACGGCCTCGTGCTGACCTAGGATTCCAGTTATTTCTTGTATCTATACGGCATTGAGAGAAGTCGAGGGCACGAACCGGTAGAGGCGCCAGAGGGGACGATGGCGCGGTGCAGTCCAGTGTCAGTGACAAGGTCGACTTCCACAGTGGGGTTACCACGGGAATCGTAGACGGAACGAGCGTGAACCTTGGTAATGGCCATTTTCAAAGCTATTTCAAGTTTCTAGAGAGAAGCTCCCATTAGCAAGTACATTAGAAGTGGCTATGTGGCTAAGTAGCTATAGCGTCGACCGCGAAGCTCGAAAAGGAGTAGAGTTAAGTTGTGGCATTGCATTTTTCTTCTGGCTCACATCGCTCCCAGTAGATGGAATTGGCCATCTATGAAAGTCGAAAGTAAATACCGAAATATGCCTCAGCGTCTACTTGACGCCGCCCTTTGCAGCAACATCCCACCCAATGGAGGGGTAACTGCGAAGGTGAAAAGAGGAAGAGGGGCAAAGCTCGAGCGCCAGACTTGGAATCCTGCTCCTTGTAGAGAAAAGATATACCGTACCTGTAATTCAAAGATTGATTGGATTCTCAAGCTCTTCTTATGAGGGTGAATGAGTCGAGATTTCTTAGAGAAAGAAAAGGAAGAAGTGGTGTTTTGCTGAGCTCGCGAAGAAGAAAATGGAGGGGTGAAAGAGGGTGGGGCGTATCATGCTACTAAGATAAGTTACCTAAGAGCTGCTGCGAAGAAGGAGCTGGTGTGCTTGTGAGGTAATGATTAGCCCACTTACTTACGTTAATCGGTAGACAGCGAGAAATCGGAGCTATAGGCACTAGTATTTCTCCGACCTCTATGGAGTAAGAAAAAAAAGTTTCTATCTTTGCGCATTTCCCGCTTGGCCTGTTTTGGGCACCATGTACGAAGTACCTAGCCATTCTTCTCTTCTAATCTCTTTTACGGCCTCCTTTGCCAACTATCATTCTTGACATGGATGTGTCACACCATTACGCTGCCGATGTCGCCTCTGCGGTATTTCGGAACCTGCAAGACCAACACCAATGGGCCTCGTTGGAAACTCTTAGGATCCCAGGTCTACCGCGACCAATGATTCGAGGCCTTCCGCCACGCCTCTTATATCTCCACCCAGACGATCAGATAGCAGCTCTTGCATACGAAAAGTCAACCGGGACAAGGGCTCAGCATGACGCTGAGTTTGAATGGGTGCTAGCAGTCCATCTCACCGAGAAATGGACGCTTTCCAACTTTGCGGCTGTCATGGACGCTCTTCCGGAGGTTCGCAAGGGGACTAAGAGAATTGTGTTGGCCGCCTTGCATAATGACTCTACCGTGGTATATTATATTGTGCAAGAAGGAATGATAAAACCTCGTCAAAACTAGAAACACCGAGATCGCTCTACTCGGTATGTGTATAGTGGCGAGCGAGCTGTCTAGGTTCAGAGGTTGCACTATTTTTATCGGCCCGTTTGGCGTCAAGGAGTTGGCAGTCTAGTACGATATCACGAAATTTCCTAGACAATGGTATCTTTTACTAATAGTTGTTTATAAAGCCTTTTATTTCTCAAATTCACTTGCCACGTATGAAGTATGGCGGCGCGTGAACTACAGTCCATATACCCCCTCCCCTCTCAGCCGCATCCTTCAGCGAATCCATCATGCTGGGGTGCAATGCCATTTCAAACGTTATGCAGAAGAACAATTCCGACACATATAGACCATCAAATCCACCAAAAGACATGAATCATGATTATTTCCCCACCTGAACGCCAAGACTACCACAGATGCTCGCCCAATCAACTTAGAAACGTTCCTTCATTCTGGCAGCAACGGTCCTCAGGTTGCCATAAACCTTGCCTGGGGGCTTTCCGAGAATCAAGCTAACGACAGATTCACGAGCCATGTGAATATTCTTAAATCCTCCAAGAATATGAATCTTTGAGTCGGCTAGCACAATTCTCGTACGGCTAGCATTCTCAATCGCAAATTTCGTCTTGCCCTGGTGACCAGCAATTCTACCAATAGCACGGCTCTGGCTATCTCCATGGACGGTTTTCACATCTTTGATCTCAAAGGTTTCGATATAAAGGTCATCCAGCCGTAGAAGAGCAATTGCATCATCGACGTCAAAGCCGAGAGTGAAAGCTTTGACAAAGTCCTCGCCCTTTTGTAGCGCACCAGAATCGGTGGTGAATTTGGATGTCCTTAGCTCGACCGTTTTCCGCGCAATGTTCATGCGGCACTGTAATTTTAAATGCTCCACGATGGGAGGATAGATGGAAGGCCATGATTGTTTTAATGGTGTCATCCGATGAGGTGGGATGGGTACTTTTCGTGTTTCGATTCTCGCCGCAGGATCCTAGGAAAATATCAGCAAAACTAGCTCATTATAGCCTCAGAGGTAACATTCTCGACGTACAAGATCTTTGGACGGGGCAAAGCGAGGTCGTCCCTCTTCATCAATAGCCATGCTGTTGTCTTCGTCCTGGGCTTCTGGTATCATCACTTCAGTATCGGCCGATGCAGCGTCTGGCGCATCTAGGAGGAACTCCTGGTTATCATCTATACGCGAGTTAGCCTTAAGAGTCTTGCTCAAATTGTATTCGGGAAAAATTTACCTTGAGCTGCTGATGGAACATCTGCGACAAGCGGGGCGCTTTCCGCCTTCTTGAGGGCCGTGGGTGCAGGCATGGTGCTGGAGGACAATAGACACCTTTGTTGTGTATTCGAATGTGTGAAAGTCTAATATAGTTATAGATAAATTGAAATACAGAATTGCGCGTGGATTATCGTGTAATGCGCCCTTCCTTTCGTCGCAAATACTCGGAAGAAAAAATTGAGTCGCTGCGCTGGGTTTCGGTAGGCAAGCCACATGCCGTTTCTACCTTGGTGATCAAAAATTTGTGGATGGCTATCGAAGCTTATCCATTGGCTGGGCGCCACCCACAATGCAAAACGTGAGTGGCGCGTCATGCAACTACTTTTGCGTCGCCGTCCTGGCTTGTCCATCATTTATGGTGATGTTGATTCCTAGCTTCCTTTGAGATTCAAAGGCGCTGCTTAAACTATTTTATTGGCGCACCGCCTCCAGATTGCTGGTCGCCATGAACCTTAAGAATGTCTAAGGGCATCTCATCATGGCTGATTGTTCGCCGCCATCTAACATGCCGCTATCAAACCCCTCCAACATGGCGATCTCCACATGCTGCTGCATTCTTGAATCGATCGACGCAAAGAGTCAACTCTCAATATGCACAGATAAGCCGAATTTCAAAATTGGCGCATTGGAAAGATGGCTGCCACTCAACAACGTCAATCGGACTCAGGATTCGGCTGCCTCTTCATGGTAGCCCCAGGCGCTTTTCTCCTTTGAACGTCTTGGACAGGCACCGAACGTCTCTCAATGTCTCTCAAAATGCTGCGCGGGGATTGTTTCGAAGTGATCAGTATAGCAGTAATAGCGCCAGCGGCAAGAGAAATACTGAAGAGAATGCGAAAAGCCAACTAGATGACCCGAAATCTGCTGCAAGTCCCCACGAAGGGTCGGGAACTGTATTCAAAAATAATGTCGAACAACCCGGAGTCGAGCTAAAAGACCAAGAGCAGGAATCAATAGCAACATCCGTGTCCAAGTACCTGAATTTACCAATGATGCCTCATCGCCCTACTAAAGAAGAGCTGTTAGCGGCGGCAAATGGATTTTGGGAGAGACTCAAAGTCAGATTTAAATGGATTTCTATCAGAAGTATGCGGCCTTGGAACATTGATGAATGGGGAGCTTTTGTTTCTTGGTTTATGCTAGGGCATATTGTCTGGATCCTGGTGGGCACAACAACGTTCTTCTCGATCATTATCTTCTCAATCAACACTGTTTTTGCTCAGGGTATGTCGATGATTGTTTTACCTCACAATGGCCATTCCTCTCAGTTTGACTAACGTATTATTAGAGACACTTGCGCAATGGATTGGAGATTATTTGACACAGTCAGCTGGCGTTACAGTTGTCTTTGAATCAGCTATAGTTCCAAAGTGGAAGAATGGCGTCATAGCATTCCGAAATGTATTTGTTTCGAGAAGACCTGGGCAGGTTGAGTCATCTGTCAGCAAAGGTTCTGCCGCTGTTGCTGCTGCTGCAGGACGGCAGGTTCAGCATAATGATACTCATGCCGAAGACGATGGCAACTATACGCAATTCGACGTAACGATTGCAAATGTTAATGTCACACTCTCATTTCTCAATTGGTGGAATGGTAAGGGGCTTCTCAAGGATGTGGAGGTAAACGGTGTTAGAGGAGTTATCGATCGCACTTCTGTTCGCTGGCCAGAGGGACAGATTGATCCATTTTCTTACCGCCACCAACACCAGCCAGGCGATTTCGAAATCGAGTCTTTCAAATTGGAAGATCTTCTGCTCACTGTTCGTCAACCCGATGGCTTTCGCCCGTTTTCAATCAGTATATACTCCTGCGAGCTGCCGCGGCTGCGAAAACAATGGCTCTTTTATGATTTTCTGTCTGCCAGCCATATGTCTGGGTCATTTGACGGCTCTCTCTTCACGATCCATCCCCGACAGGTTCATGGTACGGTTTCGAGTCGATACCAGGGAGTTATGATGGGGTTAGAAGAATCTAAATCGTGGAAAAAATTCAACAGACTACGAATTGACGGTTTGAAGATTGATCACTTAAACCGTGGAGTGGAAGGCCCATTCGGTTGGATATATGAAGGAAATGTTGATATCGTTGCAGATGTCATGTTTCCAGCAGATATGGACGACAGCATTTCCAAAGTCGTAGCAGATTTTTATGATCAGCTAGAAGGCACAGTTATTGCGAACCGTTACCGCTTTCTACCGAGAGCCCCCGCACCCGAGAATATCTCAGAGAGCGGTCGCGCAACAAGCGAGCAGGCTTCTCAGAGACAAGCAAATAAATCCGAGGAAGATAGACGCCTTCTTATCATGGACTTACGCATTCATCTCAACGATGTTAAGGCTGCCGTACCTCTGTTCACCCCCGATCTATCATATGTCAATCAAGCTCTTGTTCGGCCCATTGTGGCCTATATAAACGCTAAAAAGACGTATATTCCAATTTCTAGCCGCATCATTAAGCCCCTCGGCGATTTTGACGGAAGTTGGACATTCTTTGATTGTGGGCTCTTGGACGATGCATCTGCTGAGACATACGACGCTTTTGCAAAGGATGTCGAAGATCAGCAAAGCCGCGTCAGACGATTCCGGAAGGTTGGATTCTGGACGCTGTCGTTGGCTATCCATGCTCTATTCATGGGTATGGCTGGAAATGTGGTCTGAGGCAAGATGAAAATTAAGGCTTGTCACACTGGAAAAAGGGGCGATGGATTCTTGTAGAATTGCTGTATATTTACAATCATGACGGGACGGGCGGCATATGACGGAGGTTTTATGATGGCGTTGTTACATGGGATCAATCTGGGCATTTCTTGGCGATTGGGGGGATTTTATGGATTTTTATGAAATACTTATTGCTTCATGGGAGGCTATCTCTAACTGATACCCTAGCCTCTTGTTTGTTGAAGCAGTGCAATATAAAACAAAACCACTCTAGAGCAAGTTACCAGCGCATAGATGCGAGAAGAAACAAAAAAACTGTCATCTATTATCCTAGCCTTAACTTTTGATGGTATCCCCGATAACTGTAGAACAGTTCAGCCCGTATCTTGGACCAGGCGCTTTGAAAATTAAAGAGCATGCAGCTTCACATTGTGCCATTTTAAACTCTCGCCACCTCTTCATCTATATGCCCGTAAATTCGTCCATTTTCAATGTATATATCGAATAATCTTCAGCTTGCGCTAGCGCTAAGATGCTGCTTCGGCATCAAGACCATTGATAAGGGTAACGATAATAAATCGATGCTTGAGAGTATGGCCCAGGAAATCAGAGAGTCGTCGTACCTCTATCTCTAGGCGGGGGATAATAACACGCTGGGAACGCCAAGATAACGCTTATTCTAGCAGTCTTGTTTTACTTTCTGTTGTGTGTGTTCTTTCTTATGAACTTCTTCACATGAAGTCGTCGCTGAAAAGGGAAAGAAAGGTCAGTAAAGTCTCGCAGAAATAATCCAAAGAGTAGGATCAAAATGTGTTATGGTAAAGAGAAGTTTTTGATCCACTTACTCTCCAAAGGCATCCTCATCATAGGCTGAAGTATCAGCTGCGTTGGCACGGCCAGCGACAAGGGAGGTCTTTGTCTTGGCAGCTTTTGTCTTCTTCTTGTCTCCCGCCTTCTCATCTTTCAGCTTCTCGTTGCTTGCGCGCGTAAGAGCACTGGCAATCTTCTTGATCTGGTCGCTGTTCAGCTCCTTAACCAGCTCTTTGGAGAACTCTTCAAGAAAGAGACCATAGTGCGCCTTCTTGGTGTTTGCAGTAATAAGGGGCGTAAGAACACCGCGCATCTTTTCAAACTGCAATTTTGTTTGAGGGTTGAAAAGCGGGATGGTGGCAAGGTTCACAAGATTCGTAGGGTTGTTGGGATCGGCGATCATGGTGCTGGAAGGGTTGGCCTTTCGCCCAGCACTGATGCCAATACTGCCAAAAAGGTCTTCGGCGTGCTTGAGGTCGGCATCTTGTTCAGTGCGGCGAAGTCGCTCACGGCGGTCTGCCTCTGTCTCGTCCTCGCTCTCATCGTCAGTTTCAGCCTCAAGACGGGCGCGCTCAGCCTGGTGCTCGGCGATACGCTGAGCCTTTGGCTTCTTGTTGGCTGCAGCAGCAGCGGCGGCCTTTGCCTTGGCTTCGGCGGCCTTGCGTTCCTTCTCACGTTCTACTTCGGAGTCCTCAGCAGCATCCCAGGATTCAAGTACCTATATGTATTCCATGGCAGATTAGCAGCAGATTCGAAACAGCCGCTGGCGTTGTCCGTGATGCAGTTGCCAATACTTACATCGCTGTCATCTTCCTCATCGCCAAACTGGCGTCGGCGAACGACGGTCACAGGGGGGGTACCGGGGGCAGAGTCGCTGCCCTCGCTCTCCTCGTCGTCTAGTCCCGAATACTGTCAGCTAAACATCCTCAAATCGTTCACATAGACTTTGCTTCGGCGCGTCGCAAACAGGTGGATTTGGCGGTATTGCCCGCAAAGTGTGAGCACTGCGCATTCGTGACTCACCCCACTTCTTCGGAGGCATGATTGCAAATTATTGATAAGAGAGTCTTGAAGTAGAAGCTCTAAATAATCTATCGGATTATTGCAATAATTTATGCGTCAACTGCGTTTGGCTGTGGCCGTGGTCGGGTTGAATCGTGTGATCGATCTGGACAAGTCTAAGATAAAACAGGATCAATCGTCTACCATTAGGCTGGCATGTATCTATATTTTTATGGCGGGGTTTGTGAGGCAAGGAGGGGCAAAAACTTTTGATGCTAGTTAGCTGCTGGCTAGGCTGCCCTGAATTTTTGTGGCCGCCAGCACTAACGGTAGATTTTCAAGGCGCCGCTCCGGCTACCATGAACTAGATGGTACACCACGATCAAGACCTTAATAGAGCAGCTACAAATATTATTTGGATTTATTTCTAGGTTCCAAGTGCCTATAGGCGACCTTTGTAAACCACAAAGTAGAATATATTCCTAAAATTTGTCTTGAATGGCCACAGTACATACCTTTACCTATCTACCTTTACTACAAGTAGGTACTCCGTCTACTAACCGACTTGTGCGCTTTCCATATCTTAGATAAGATATGGATTTACCCCTCCAATATAGTATTAGATTTTGATGGTTCGATCGAGGAGGGACGCCAGAGTCGAAAGCCATACTTAGCCCTAGGCGCTGTATATCCTGATTATCTATAAATTAGGTGGGATTCTAAACGTCACTCATTATTTTTTCAGCAATAAAAATCTAGTTCATGGTGTATCTTCAAAGAAAGGGATTGTTATATACGTGCTTGGGAGTGCGGAGCACCGGCGGAACGAAATACCGTGGGATAAAATCAAGTTGTAGGTCCCCCACCAGCGGCTCACAAGCCTACATTCCTCTGCTGTGGTGGGGAAAAGCGCCTGTGGTTAACTTCCTGCTAAGACCAAAATTGAGTCACAGGTACTGAGCCCCAAAAACTCACACCTCCCATGAAGATTTGCCAGATTTCTTCCAGTCGAAGGAGTCATCGTATATTAAGCCTCTTCTCTCCGTGGATTGCGAGGCCGTCTCTTCATCATCCGCCATCGACTTCAGTCAGGTCTTTAACTTCCTTGCGTGGGCCAAAACACTCCACCTCGAATATTCAGAGAACAAGCTGCAGAACTCTTTTGTGGAACACATCTTTCATTGTTTCCACTCCAGGCTGTCTAAGAGGCATCTCAGCCATGGCTAATCCAGCGGGCATCGATCAACTCACAGCCTTGGTGAATGGCTTGACGCTCGACTCCATCGCTGAGAAATATCCCCAGGCTCATCCTGAAATCAATCCCCTTGATCTGTACAGGGCACACCTTAGCAATGTCTTGGCTGGAATATCTGGTGTAGATCCTCAAATCGTATACCCCGCTATCAATTGGACAACTGGTCTCGATAAGGGTGACTTTGTTCTAGCTGTTCCAGCCTTGAGGATCAAGGGCCAGAAGCCAGATGCCCTCGCTACCAAATGGGCGGAAGAGGTACACGACAGCAGCCTTGGTTATTCCATGTTCTAGAGCTAACATTAAGACTTCACAGTTCCCAGCGGAGGATCCTCTATTTGACAAGCCCACAACTAGCGGTCCCTTCTTGTCATTTTACCTCAAGGGAAGCCCACTATCCAACTCCTTGATCCCAATGGTTCGGAATCTTGGTGAGGAGTATGGTACGTTTTTTTTTTTTTTCTTTTCACATTCAACCCACATCACCACGTGAAAGCTTACCGTTCTATCATTAGGCCGTAACCGATTTAACGGTTTGAAGGATCCCAAGGACCCGAAGCAGGGCAAAAAACGCATTGTAACCTCAACTCCCTACCCCAGGACGTGGCTGGTTAGCTGCTAATTGTATCTCAGCTCGTTGAGTTTAGCTCTCCAAATGTTGCGAAGCCATTCCATGCCGGTCATCTTCGATCTACTATTATCGGTAGCTTCTTAGCCAACCTCTACGAGGGCAGCGGCTGGGATGTGGTGCGAATTAATTGTGAGTGATCTAGTTGACATACATATGGCGTTTCCCCCCAGAGGTTTAGCGTTGTCATTCCAAACTCATGTGTCATCCTATCTCAAACTCACACCATATCTTCCACCCCTAACTCACAGATTTATCTTTAATTAAATAACAGCTAGTGCTAACATTTCCTTATAGATTTGGGAGACTGGGGAAAGCAATACGGACTTCTGGCCCTTGCATATGAGAAATATGGCAATGAGGAGGCATTGAAAAAAGATCCTATTGATCATTTGTTTAAGCTCTACGTGCAGATTAACTCCGAGATGACTGCAGAAAAGGAGTCTATTGAGGCACAGAAGAAGGAGGGGAAAGACGTTAGCGAGCTTGAGGCCAAGAGCCTTGATGAGCAAGCTCGTAGGTACTTTAAGCGTATGGTAAGTGATGAATGTACTCTGGCGTACTCATTAGGGTCCTAATTCTCTTCTTCTAGACGGACAGGGAAGAAGATGTGCTCCAGCAATGGCAGATCTTCAGGGATCTAAGCATTACTCGATATAAGGGTAAGATACTGTCGCTTAGCGACCATGCCGCGTCCTTATTTTTAACTGTCAAGACTTACACATATCATAGAGACGTACGCACGACTCAACATCGCCTTTGACAAATATAGCGGTAAGTTCTAGCTCTCATGACGGAGAAGGAAGAAAATTAGATGCTAATTTTATGACAGGTGAGAGTCAGGTTTCCGAAGAAGCCATGGCAAAGATTGCCATTGAGATGGAAGAAAAGAATATTTCGCGAGAGGACAACGGCGCAGTGCTTGTTGACTTTACCAAACTTCTCCCTGGCAAAGAAGGAAAAAGACTTGGTGTAACTGTCATTCGGTAAGTTCTGCTGAAAAAATTACTCTGTTCTTACGGCATGCTCTAATATCTTTGAATGATAGAAAGAGGGATGGTACTGCCTTGTATCTTACTCGTGACATCTGCGAACTCCTCGGCCGAGTAAGTAGTCTTTATAGTTCTCACAATCTATCGAGTGTGTGCTGTCCCAGGTCGTTGGAACGAAATCACTGACGGTCTATGATAGTATGAGACGTACAAGTTTGACCACATGATTTATGTTGTGGCAAGTGCGCAAGATCTTCATCTCAAGCAGCTTTTCGAGATCATTCAGCAGCTTGGTTACAAGGATATTGCGAAGCGCTGCCAACATATTAACTTCGGCCTGGTTTTGGGCATGAGCACTAGGAAAGGTACCGTTAAGTTGTGAGTAGCGCCTTTTTAACGCCTGAGTCACTCCAAACCACAACGTTAGTTAGCAGTGCGCCGTTGGCTGATACTGACTGCAACAGCTTGGACGATATCTTGAGGGATTGCGCAGATCACATGCATGAGACCATGAAAAAGAACGAGGACAAATATGCACAGGTTGAGAACCCAGTTGCCACCGCAGATATTCTAGGTATCAGCAGCGTCATGGTCCAGGATATGAGTGGAAAGAGGTGAGTTGCCATCCCTTACAGTGCCTCGCAATTCGACTGGGCTCATCGAAAATTACAGGATCAACAACTACACATTTAACATGGAGGCCATGACGTCGTTTGAGGGCGACACGGGCCCCTACCTGCAGTATGCTCACTCTCGACTTTGTTCCATCAAGCGTCGAGCGAACTTGACAGAGGAGGAGCTATTGAGCGCAGACCTTTCATTGCTCACCGAGCAGCATGCCACTAACGTCGTGCGAATGCTCTCGCAATGGCCTGACACTATTCAAAACACTCTCAAGACACTAGAACCCACCACTGTGCTCACTTATCTGTTTAAGATGACACACGCCGTGAGCAGCAGCTACGATCACTTGCAGGTAGTCGGCAGCGAGAGGGAACTGATGAAGGCTCGAATGGCGCTGTACGATGCTGCGCGAATCGTTCTATCTAATGGCATGAAGCTGCTTGGCTTGACGCCGCTTGAGAGGTACGCACTAGGATCCTTGTTTGTTTGTTTGTTTGTTTGTTTGTTTGTTTGTTTGTTTGTTTGTTTTTTTTTTTTTTTTTTTTTTTTTTTTTTTTTTTTTTTTTTTTTTTTTTTTTTTTTTTTTTTTTTTTTTTTTTTTTGCTTTTATTTTCGAAGAGAATAAAAACTTCCTTGATCCCCTGTCAGCTTATACTAACTCGGTGTAGGATGTAAAACTGTGCACCAGAACTCTCTCTATTCTGTGCCGCTTTCGGCCGCACAGCTTGCCGCAAAAGATCTCCATTTTTTATTAAAAGCATTATCGATCTAGGCACAGATAAATTTAGCAAAAAATCGCATAAAGTCTTTGACTCAATTGTACCCCATTGTATTGATTGGGGCCCCTATTGGTGACAAATTTTTTGAGGATTAATAGTAATTCAAAGCTACTAATGCTGCTATTTCTATGCCTGGTTGGGCATGGACTACCCTATCTAGACTTTATCTTGATCCCACCCCTATCGCTGTAGAATAGTGCTTGAGAGTGGCCTGATTTTCAAGTCAATGCAGAGAATGAAGGCGTTAAACGAACCGCGCCAAATAAGCCCCTAGTCAACGGTTCGCCGCCAAAACAAAACTCATCTTCTAGCATTCGCAGGTATTTTGCATCTCCGTGGATTTACAAAGGGTAAGCACGCCGCTTGTTGATTGAGAATTTAACACTAGTGGACTCTCCGTAAGCGACAAACGGAATGAGACCTATCAATACTATGTAGGCTCGCCTATGCTCCATATAACGAAATCATTGTGCGGCAAAGAGGCATTATACGGACCGATAACTCTCTTCTTTAGGCTATACCCACCAGTAGACAGACAACTCGACAAGTACGCGCAAGAGTTAAGAAAAAGGCAATTGAACAAAGTCTATTGCTTAGAGCCAGACGCGGCTCGACTAGCGCCGAGTGCCACATGCGGTCAACAAGCGGCGAGTGGAGATTGTTGCCCTGTTAGTTAGAGGGACGGAAGGAGAAATTCAATCCAGGGATCCAGACACTTGGTAACATTTTTCGCTATGACGCCACGGGACCGGAATCTGACAGGTAAGGCCGCCGAAACTGGAGCACGAGAAGAGCAGATTATGATTCATTCCTCACGGCGAGGAGATAGTTGAACGACATGAACCGAAAATGGACCGGAATGCTTTAATGAGAAGAGTCACAGGGAGGGAGAATTTGGAACGCATGCTCCCCGAAAGGTCCCGACTAGTCTAAGCCTGAACGCTGAGCTTCGGCCGTGCGTTCGGACTTCGTAATCTTTAGGGATGCCGAGGAGATGTGAGGGATCACCGCCAACGTTTTGCCTGGCAGATGACCAGGCACAGAAAACCCCGTAGGGCTCTTCCATTGGACGCCTTGCTGCATATCGGCGCTCATCACGGCGAGCCCGCTTATCCGGGTGCGGATTAGCAGGGCGGCGCCGGCGGCGGGTAATGGGAGACAGCAGCCTCAGGGATACCCGATGAAGGTGGGAATACGAGTATGCGTCCGACGTGTAATATTTTTCTCCTTTTTGCACTTGCTATTTTAGTACTGAGGCAATTGATATAAAGCATCAAGTGCCCCAGAGACAGTGACAAGTGTTCGGTTATATTTATATCATCACCAGCAAGCCTTTTGGCGCAGTTCCCAAGTATCTTACTACTACCTACTACTAGTTGTTGTTGAAACAAACACACGTCCTATATATTAACCATAGCTTTTGCTAAGCTTCCGTCATGACCTATACTAAGACCGACGCCCCTAGACAGGCAGTCAAGCTTGCAAAAGTCGTGGCTCAGAGCCATGCGAGCTACAGACTCGTCGGGCACCCGGCATTAACACGAAGGCTAGGTTGCACCGGCCGGACCACATCTCCTTCATACCATCTCTACGGCCAGACAATACGAGCATTCTCAACGACGCCGGCCTCTCAGTTAAAAGACATCTTCCCTGCCAAAGACACCCCCCACATCAAGACAACGCCGGCGGCTTGGCCCCACCCCGGCTTCACAATGGAGGAACTCTGCCAAGTGACGCCGTCCCATCGCCAGCCTCGGGGATTTGGTGATTGGGCTGCGTGGAAGATTGTGCGGATCGCAAGATATTTCATGGATAAGGCTACCGGCATGGACAGAGAGCAGCAGGTCGATAAGAAGAATCCGACAACAGCGGTCAAGGCCGAAAAGCCACTGACAGAAGCTCAATGGGTATGATTTCCGTTTCCTCTTCCTCCATCTCTTACGCTACGGGCGCAACAGATGGTTTGACTTGATCACCAACACATCCAGCTAACTTATGTTGTCATGCGAATAGCTTATCCGATTCGTTTTCCTCGAGAGCATTGCTGGAGTTCCAGGCATGGTGGGCGGCATGCTCCGCCATCTGAGCAGCCTCCGAGGCATGAAACGAGACAATGGTTGGATTGAGACGCTCTTGGAAGAAAGCTACAACGAGCGGATGCATCTTCTGACGTTTATGACCATGTGCGAACCCGGACTCTTCATGAAACTCATGATCATCGGTGCCCAGGGTGTCTTCTTTAACAGTCTCTTCGTCGCCTATCTCCTCAATCCCAAGATCGTCCATCGATTCGTTGGGTATCTGGAAGAGGAAGCAGTCCACACCTACACTCGGGCTATTCTCGAAATCGAAGAGGGCCACTTACCCAAGTGGACCGATCCGAAATTTCAAATTCCTGATATTGCCATCCAGGTCAGTAATTAAGAAGCAAGAGGGAAGGGGGTTATTTGATACGAGAACACACCAGCTAACACATTTGAAATGCAGTACTGGAACATGCCTGAAGGCAACCGCACCATGAAAGACTTGATCTTGTACATCCGAGCCGACGAGGCCAGCCACAGAGGTGTTAACCACACCTTGGGCAACCTCCACCAGACCGAAGATCCCAATCCTTTTGTCAGCAAATTCAAAGACAGGGAGGTTCCGAAGCCTGCACTTAAGCCAGAAGGCTATGAGCGCGCGGATGTGATTTAGTTGAAAGGAGAGAGAAGGAAAAAAGCTGTGTGTGAGCGGGTGCTGCCGCACTTTTCGACCAATGCTGAGAAAAAGAGCATTTGCATAGGATATTAATCATTGCTTGCTGAGTTTCATTTGTCTACCAAAAAGAACTGGGTCTGGAACCTAGAAAGGACGCATAGTTCACGGAGTTTTGTTTTGGAATAAACAGGTAGAATTTCTCTCTCGACTCTCTTACAACATTTAATTTGAGAATGTATAAAACCAAACAAAGAAAAGGGGAAGATGAGGAGGAGGACGGATCAGTCGATTCAATAGACGAGAGTGGCTATGTTGGCGTTTACAGTGCTCGTGACATTGACTTCATTTTCCACAACCGCCCGTGGAGTTTGAGATAAGCCAAGGCTTAGACATTGTGATTCGGACGAAAGCTCCGGAACAAGGCTACGTGATACGAGGAGATACGGAGCGCCACGTATCAGGGGATCTATTAGCACCGATCTAGATGCAGGGCGCTACAAGTTTTACGATGGACCAGAACGGACACAACATCGTCCGCAACAGGCAGAGGCAGCGGCAGGTCGGGCTATATTGGCGCCCGCAAAAGTGCCAATCCGGAAGGACCCCCCTTAATTCGGGCATTTCCCAAATAGTCGAGAAAGGGCAGCGGCATGAGGTGTTGAAAGATTAAAAGAGCCAGGGGGAATCACAAATTCAAGGGTAGAGAGAAGGTTGAAAAAAAGCCTTGCGGAGAGCCTTGCAAGCTGAGCCGAATAAAGGGTCCAAGCGCTGGCCAATTAAAAAAAGGGATCTAGATTTGCTGCGAGGGCTGGTAGCCGATTGGCTCTCGGTAGCCGAAGATTTGCAGCTTTACTCCGTAATGGGAGTAGCTCAACGGTATAGTTACTGTGACTATGCTGTATCTGGTAGTAACAAAGAGAAATTCCCTTTCGTTTCTTTAACGTTTTCCAAAGAGATCGTATCAATGTAACAAGAAAAGCAACCAACTTTCAGGCGAGGTAAAGCTGCAGAGCATATAACAATACGGAGTACTAGCTATCCTTTCACACGATTCATTCGCTCTATACTTTGTATATTGCTCGAATTAGACGCTGCCCTTTAGACGAGGGTTACAACCAGTGCGACTTTGCAACCTGGGCCCAAATACGTCACTGCTGTGTGGCTGTGGACGCAAGGATGAATCTCAAGCGGTCCAACAACGCACCGACCTGGGAAGGATTTTTAATGACATTTGCGATCTACTCCATATTATGGGGAAGGGCAGTTTTATTTTCTCGTGTTTGCTCTGTCAACTTGAAACTACGGCGGGCAATGCTGCTCCTGATTTACGCTGCTCGCCTCATTTCATGTGTTTCGAGACCCTACTTGTTTTGTTTTCTAATTCGTTTATTTCCCTAGCACGATGCTATTTTCGGAAGGACGTAGTCTATATTATTGCTTTTATTTTTCACAGCCTCCCCCCGTTTGCCCTTTCAACCCCCCCTTGGATGCATTTGAAACATTGGAAGGCTTCGCGTGCAGATGTATACGAAATGGATAAACAGAAAATAGTAAATCGTTTTTGGATACATGCTCCGCGAAATTTCGTATAGAGGGCTATATTTAGCCTGAGACAGCCGGGGAAAAAAATGCGCAGGCTTTTGCTGTTGCGTAGATCGTGTATGGGTTGTTGTCGTCAGCTCCTCGATGTTTTGCAGGCCCCGTCTTCAATTGAATTAATAAGGTTATTTGCCGTTTACGACCTGGCCAAGTTACCCAGAACGGAGCACATGCTGGTTGCATGGGTTCGCCATGCATGGCCCGTCAAAAGCTTAGCATCATCGTAGCGCCAGGTCCGGGCTTTGGAGCAAAACTCGTCATCACCACCAGCCATGTGGGGGGACGACGCATCAGCTAAATCAAATTTCTTCGGTGGCATTGTCCAAATGCGAGTTTCAGGATTTTTGATCGTTTAGCTCCTTCATTAAGCAATCAACTATTCAACTATTGAAGGTGGCTGTAAATGCTAAAGCTCGTTTAAGAGGCATTTTTCCGTCCAAAAGGGGGGGGGGGGGGGGTG
>JARFTM010000235.1:0-43688 GCA_030278935.1 Trichoderma polysporum | reverse complement strand
GTATAGAATTTTTTAGTCGCTAAATTAAGAAATAAATCCCCTATAATTTTAAGTGCGCCGCTCGGGGGTGTGCGCCGCTCGGTAGTGGTATACGTTATATTTTATTTATTATATTAACATTTATTATATTAAAATATATATATCTTTATAATTATATATTTAAATATATTAAAATTTATATAATTAAAATTAAAAATAAATTTATATATATCTTTATTCTTTTATTAAAAGCTATTAACTTTATATTATATTATAGCTAGAAAGTTATAATAGTTAAATATGCATTATTGTACAATATGCATTACGTTCCTGCCTCTCTAGTAAATAGGCGGGGGCCTAGTCAGGCCTGCTGACTAGTCAACCCGCCGGGTAGTAAGTGTTAAATTCTTTAGTAAAGTTTCTTTTTTTATCATGCTTCTCTCTTTCTATATGCTCCTTCTATTTAGATTCGTGTTTAAACATGATGGCGAAGGCAGAAGGACCCCCTGGGTCGCTGACCTTGGATGACATGGTTATGGGGGTATGTGTATTTATGCTAGAATTTGACAAAATACCATGTCCTGCAGTATCTTGATACAGTTACAACTACCACAACATCTCCATAGAAATAGTACTAACTACGCACCAGACAAATAACAGCAGCATTGCCTCAAAACGCAGTGTTGAGCGTCTGTATTATGGAAATGAGACATCTTTCTTCCGCCATTTTGTTCCAAAGTTCCAAAGGAGAGCCCCCCTAATTAACAGAGGATATTGGCTGCGCCTTCGAGCAATTGATGTCATAGTGCAAAAATTTCTTACTGGAAAGACGGCAGGGAAAAAAGTTATTATCAATCTTGGTTGTGGCAGGTAAGGGGCCGTGTACTGTATAAACCCTCATCGTATTTGCAAGATCTCACAACTCCAAGTGACGTCTTACCCTGGCAATGCCATGCTCGTTATAACGATCTGGACAATGACGTCCTTTTCATCGACGTCGATTATCCTGAACTCATTCGGAAGAAACGGGCTATAGTATTACAAACCCCGGAACTTCGAAACCTCCTTGGAAATGACTTCACCCTTGGTGATGAGGGTAAGGATGGTCTATTCCTGCGCAGTAACAAGTATTGCCAGCTTGGGTGTGACCTTCGCCAACTCGATAGACTACGTGATATTTTGAAATCGGTCATCAATCTACCTGAGTGTCTTATTCTCTTCGTGGCCGAAGTTTCAATTACTTATATGGACACTGAGTCTGCTGATTCTTTAATCAAATGGGGAAGCACTGTTGGCCGAGGTTTGTTTACGTATTCTGATTTACAATAACCCACTGCAATAACCATCCCGTTGCGATTATCAAACCCTTTCAAGTCTGCCGTGCGATAAAGAGGGTGTTTTATGCTAATTCATAGCTAGAAAATGATTTCTGTCTTTTGGAACAAATACTGCCTTATGGAAAGAGTCACCCCTTTGCTCAGATGATGCTCAGTCATTTTGTTAAGCTTGGTACTCCTTTACGCTCTATTGAGATGTATCCTGCCATTGAGAGCCAGGCTAGTCGGTTTCAAGAGCGCGGATGGTCTCTTGTGGAAATAAAGGACCTATGGCAAACATGGTCAAGTGATCAGTTTGTTAGCGACTCGGAGCGAATTGCTCTTGATGATGTCGAACCCTTCGACGAATGGGAAGAATTTATCCTGTTTGCACGTCATTATTTTATTCTCCACGCTTCCACCAGCTGTAGTCAGCCTTTTTTATTACAAACACCACCTTTAATCTCTAGCGAAGGCCAGAAGATGCCCGCAGAACTGCGTGTCGAGTTGATAGGTAGATCTGCAAAGAAAGCTACGAGGCGACGATTTGGAAATAGCATGATACTCAGTAATGCCTTTGGACAACGATACGCTCTCAATTTATTGGGAATGAGTTTTAACAGCAGAGAACCCACTTATGATATCTTTTCTCTTGATGGCGAACAACAAACTCCCCAGCTGCCATCTTCTGGGCCATCTGCCCGGATGTGTTTCACTTTGACTGATCTGGGAGAATATGGGATTATGCTAGTGGGTGGTCGCACATCTCCTTCCTGTGCTTTATCAGACTGCTGGCTCTTTGAAAGAGGTGTTAATTCACGCTGGCGGATGATGCCACGATTACCTGCCCCCTTGTTTAGGCATTCCGCTCTCCGACTAGGAAACTCGTCGCTTCTCCTAATTTTCGGAGGGAAAAAAGGCTCATCACAACTCTCAGAGGAATTTTTTCTGTTCAATCCAGAAAAAGGCTGTTGGCAAACCTGTCAGGTTGTGGGATCTGCTCCCGATTCCTGTTTTGGATCAGTCGTTTTCAACGGGATCTCGCCACCACACATGCCGGGGACTTTTCGTGGGATACTGGCTGGGGGGATTTCTCAAAATGGATGTATTAATACTAAGCAATATATATGGCAAATAAATGCCTGCGATCCTCAAGTATGTTCTACCCCTCCTTGACCTCATAGACTGAGTAGCCAATACTGCTCTACGTATTTAACGCATCTCATTAACGACTTGGATGTTGTGCTAGCCAACCATTTCATTCTCTCCTCTCACAACCAACAACTTAGATGGACGGCTTCTCTCTTCGTTTGGTGCTCAGGTCATTCATTTAGGAACCTCTGTAATCATATGCGGCGGTATGGGAGCCGACGCGTGCCTTCAGGGCCAGACTTTCACCACCATCATGCCCTCTACTGAAGGATTTGAAGTTGCAAACTTTTCAACTCCGAATGACGACAATGAATGTATGCCGTTCATGATTGGATCATCGGTTGTACAATATGGTGATTCCCTTTTGGTTCTCGGTGGAGGAGCGACCTGCTTCTCCATGGGAACCTTTTGGGAGACGGGCATTTATAAGGTCCAGATGCCCGGTCATATTTTGGAATCTATTTATCCTATCCCACGCCTCTTTGCCTCGTCTAAATCCGCCATCGATCTTATCGGAAGTAGAAAATTCTTAACTACTTCCGCTACTACAGGTTTAGATGATGCTAGAAGCCTCCATCATAAGGACCAGGAGACACATATTATGCCTGTGCCTCGAATACAGCTCGAGTCAGCTGAACATTTCCAGAAGATCCTCCGTGATGGCAAGCCGGTGATTTTTAAGAGTTGTGGTATAGGGCAATGCCAGCACAAATGGTCTCCCGACTTCTTGGTGAGCCAAATTGGTATAAATGAAAAGGTACGCTGAAATATATTGAGAGCTCCATAACCGACAATGAATTTTCAAACTGACCACAGTAGTTTGTCATACATGAGTCCAATGAAGATACGGGAACATTGGACTTCAATAGCAAAAATTTTGCGTACGTGACAGACTCGTTTGGGAGCATCATGGATAAACTACAGTCCGGGGCCAGAGTTTATCTACGAGCTTTATCTCGAAATAAACCGTCTGAAATACCAGCCAAACTCGAAGAAGATTTCCCTGGTTTGGCAGAAGATTTTGCTCTTCCATCAGAAATGGCCTATATTAAAGACCGTCTCTTCAGCTCTGTGCTGAGATTGTCTGGACGAGTAAATATGTGGCTACATTATGATGTTAGTTTATAACTCCTTCTCTACAGCAACTTATTGGCAGGCTAACGAGATATCGCGTCCTGATATAGGTTATGGCAAATGTTTATGCTCAGGTAGCAGGGGTTAGAAAAATGATTTTATTCCCCCCTGGTGACGTAAAGTACTTGTCGTTCGCACCCGGTGCTTCGAGCTCTAGTATTGACGTCTTTCAAGCGTTAGAGGCTTCTGCAACCTCGCTTCACACGACGCATCCGCAAGAGGCCATAATACACCCTGGCGATATCTTACTATTACCAGCTCTATGGCTCCATACGGCTGCTCCAATGACCGACATGAGCATTGCGGTAAATGTCTTCTTCCGTGACCTAGAGCAAGAAGAGCATTACGCTCCTGGACGAGATGTGTATGGAAACAAAGATCTTGAGGTATACGAGAAAGGGAGGCAAGCTGTTGCCCGGATAGCGAAGAGCTTACGGCCATTGCCACCTGCTGCGAGAGAGTTTTACCTATCTCGCATCGCAGACGAACTACGACTGGCTACTGAGGCATAAGCTATGGTCATTTCGAATCAGAGTAAACTCAGCGGCGAGTAGTAGGTAGATAATATACTCTCTCTGACTGCCATATGGCTTTGAGCACAGACTTTGCTCTACGGACTGAGATTGAGATTTGAAAGGCGTAGGGCTATGCACATATGTATTGGATATATGCTCCTTCTCCTCACTCCACGAGCCATTCCTCGATATTTACTCCAATACCTCTCCCTATCCCGCGTATGACCTCCCATCCAACATTTATCCTCCACTTACCAGATCTATCCATAATGTCCCCTGCTCCAACTCGTATGAGCAGCCTCAGACTTGCTAAAGTGGCTAAACCCATACCAATATCGCCATCTAGGCCTGATAAGACGGCTGTTGAAATCCATTCCGTTCTTACTGCCTCAAATATTGCCAATAAGCGTTCTAAGAGAAATGCATGTGCCCCAAGTAATTTACGGGGAATCTTACGCTGTTTATTTCGATGGTTGGCCCGAGTAGAGTTAAGAGCTGCACGTCGGCGTTTGCGACCATTGTAATGTGTAGAGAATAAGGTTAAATCGTGTCGGATAGTATTATGAGACGCAAGATACGCCGAGAGCAAGAGCACTCTGGCAGTAGTCGGCAGCAAGCCAGTCAATCCCGCGAGAGGCTGTGAACTTAAAGCAGGGGATGCCGATGATAGTTGAAAGCATTGAGTTGAAGGCTGCTGGCCGTTATCAACGCTCTTTCCAGATGTTGTGATTCGGGGCGAGACAATCTTAGGATTCAAAAACGCCTCATCCTGAAAAGAAGATCTGGACGCGATGAGAAGCTTCGAAAATTGGTGAGGCGCGTTTATTCCTGCGATAATTGGCGCTACAAAACGGGGCCAAAGAGTGTAGCAACTATTCTTAAAAGAAGGCAGCGAACGACCAGCGGATTGGGCAAGAGAGTCATGGACTGCAGCACAAAATTTTGTCCATAGATTTACTACGTCTGAATCCAATATTGATTCTTGTACATCCTCTGTCGTCCTTATCATCCTGAAGATAGGGGGAGGGGGTTCCAGTGACAAGATTTGAATTAGTTCAAGCTTGTTGTACGGGGGGAAGTAGAGATACGAAGTCGGACAAGCTCGGAGAAACCCAGCCGGCGGAGTTGTAACAATAAAAACACACGTGAGGCACGAAATCTACAGGCATTTTATCAGCATTTGCTTCCATGCAGCACCCTTCTGATGACTCGAAACACGCCCAACTTACGGTTTCACACAATCTCGCCAACGCTGGCAGCAAGGTTAGAGGCGGATCCCTCTGCTTATCCATTCCATCTAATACCAAGACAAAGTGCGTCGAGCGATCATTTAGCCGAAGCTCTTCGAATATAAAGCCTAGCGACGCAGCAAGTTGGGCTAACGTCTCACATCGTTGCGGCAAGTTCTCGTCATCACCAGAGCCATTCCATGCGCGAAGTGCACTGGTCACTGCAACAAGGATGCTTTCAAAGAAATGGCGCGCAGAAATGCATCGAGCAGCGTTAACCGTTGCATAAACAAGGGCAGAGGCTCGACTACTCGCTGCTTCATTATTTTGTGATAATCGTACGAGCAATTGACTTGTAACGCTGGATTTCCCCGTTGCTTCTGAGCCATGTATGACAAGGTTCCGACAAGGCGCGGCGTCTGGCTAATTAGTTGATAAATCATTAGCAATAGGTTAGCTTGTTATTTGAATAGGCATGTGGCATACATGAAGTAAAGAGGCGAGTGAGCGTATTTGGCGTTCTCTGCCGGGAAACTGATGAAGCAGAGGAGCCAGGGTCGTCTCGTCTGGAAGTTCGAAGATCTGTGACGCCATTGAGATGCCCTACGGAGGGTAAAGGACAATGGCATTGATATAAAGCGGCGCTGAAACACACTTGCCAGGGTTAAGACGTAGTGTAGCCCAAACAAGCATCATCTAAACAGCACGATAACATTTCTTGAGCGCATGGAGTAATGGTGTTCTATACTGAACACGCTTGTAAAGGGTAGCTAATGAAGCGTTAACGGGTTTAGGCAAGTCTGCCATAACAATGAATGAATATAAGAGGTACTTTTTAATTTGGATATAGAAATAAAATTTGGTTTATAAAAAGGGTCATACGTATATCAATATATGCTCCTTATAAGATATTATATCTTCATTAAAGTATCTGTATTATTAAATATTCTTAGGTGGTTTTTTTCTAAAATTATTATTATTATTATACCAGTAGAATTCTTAAATCAAATATAATCGTATAACATTTTGATTTGCTTTAATGACTATCAAATTATGTAGAGGTGGGTCTGCTCCACTTGTTATACATGAGCTACATCTCCTGCGCGGCTAGCTACTATAGAGCACCTGTTGACATCATCTATGTCACTGTATAGGCTGGACAAGGAATATGAGGCACCATGACTGAATATGGTCGCATAGATCCGTTTTCTTTCGCGGCGTCTAGAGATATTGAATCTCCAGTCAGCATCCGAATGTGAGCTAATTTCCACGAGTCTTCACAGAGTGATTCAGCTAACCACCTCTCAGTATTGGCATAGATGGAGACGAGCGCCCCGCGAAGTATTCAACGCTCCTTGATAGGCCCCATGTCCGTCACATTGGCTCAAATACGAGGTGTGCCTTGATCAAATAGAAAATGGTAGGGAATGTCGAATTCTAATAGCTAGAGACACAGTTCTTCCTCCGAACTGTATGTTACGGTCCAGGTGTGGGCAGGATCCAAACCCTTGACGGTCCCGATTCAGACATCATATAAACCTCCTCGTTTAGAGAGAAGGTATGTATATCACTGCGAATAACCGTGGAGAATGATATTAAGCTAAACCGAAAATCTAATTTTTCTAGATGGAATGAGTGGTTGCGGTTACCTGTTTCATACAAGTCCATCCCGGTTAACTCCCATCTCGCCATCACGATATGGGATCTTTCGCCAGATCAAGGCATATACGATGTCTCTCATGCGACCCCATTTGGGGGCACCACCCTTGCTTTGTTTGGTGACGATAATCAAATCATTAGGGGCAGGCAAAAGTGTTACATTCATAAATATAAGCACGCTGATGGGACTGACGATACAACCACGCCCGCTATTGTTGGAAGCAATGCTAAAGGAGCGCCACAGTTGGCTAGCTACACAGAAGAGCTGGAAAGAATGGAGAGCCTGTTTAAGAAGCACGAAATGGGCGAAATTCCGCGAGTAGATTGGCTTGACCAGATGGTGTTTAGAGGATTTGAAAAGAAGGGATTACATGCCGCCAAGCTATCCACCAAATTACGCCAGCAAGATCGCACTGCGAACGGAAATAATCTTAACAAGTCGACTGATATCCCGACTCACTCTCGTGGTGACACGCCAGACCCTTACATATGCGTGCTAAACGTCGAGTTGCCCCGATTTGACTTTCCTGTCGTCTTTGCAGACCATGAGTACGATCCTCCCCCAATATCAGCTCTACAGCCCCTATCTGCCTCACAAATTGCAGCGCAAAGGCAACCTGAAGTTCATTTTGGTCCTGGAATCAATGCCATTGGCGAGAGCTCAGCGGACTTTGGATCACGCCTTGTAATGATATATGACCCTGAAGTGGGACAGAGGGATAACCCGGCCGAAGCGAAACACCGCCGCCTTTTCCGAAGTTCTCACCGACACGGCATCCTCGATAGGGATCTAAAGCCTAACGCAAAAGTCCGGGATGAACTGAATGTCATCATGTCTTATCCACCAACACATATTTTAACGCCGGAAGAGGCAGACCTTGTTTGGAAATTTAGATATCACTTAACAAAGGATAAGAGAGGTCTAGCGAAGTTCGTTAAGTCAGTCAACTGGAGTGATCAAAGCGAATTGAAACAAGCAATTCAGGTTCTGAGTCGCTGGACGGAAATTGATGTGGATGATGCACTTGGCATGTTAGGGCCATCTTTTGATAACCCTACCGTTCGATCGTATGCCGTCAATCGATTGCGAAAGGCTGACGACAACGAGCTACTTCTGTACTTGCTTCAGCTTGTGCAAGCCCTTAAATATGAGCATATGTCGACCGACTCGAATGCGGAAAATATTCAAGATTCACCATTGGCACAGTTCCTGATTCAACGTGCTGCGGCAAATTTCATGCTGGGAAACTATTTCCACTGGTACCTCATGGTTGAATGCGACGACTATAGCCCGGAGCAGGATGTTCGCAATCGAGAGATATATCGCAAAGTTGCATATGAGTTTATGACAGAGCTCGTTAAGCAGCCGGAAGGTAATGAATTTCGAAAGACCCTCCTAAGGCAGGCTGAGCTCCTTGCTGTCTTATCAAGGATTGCAAATGAAATCAAATTGTCAAGCGAGTCAATTGCCAAAAAAACAGATCGAGTGAAGGCGTTTCTCGGCGATCCAAAGAATGAACTCATTAACATTGATCCGCCACTAGCAATGCCCCTTGACCCTTCCATCAAAATAATCAGTATTATACCAGATCAAGTCACGGTGTTCAAATCTTCACTGAATCCAATAAAGTGTACCTTCAAAACCACAACGGGAAGTCAGTATCCCATAATCTTCAAACTCGGCGACGATCTAAGACAAGATCAACTGGTCATTCAAATTATTACCCTGATGGATCAGTTACTTCAGAAAGAAAATCTTGATCTCAAATTGTCACCCTATAAGATCCTAGCAACGAGTACAACAGCGGGTGCATCTCAGTTTATACAGTCACAAAGCTTATCGAGTATTGTCAGCAAATTCAAGAACAATCCAGCCCTGGCTTATCTTAAACAAGATAACGCGGACAATGACCAGCCACTCGGTGTGCGTCAAGATACACTTGATACATATGTCAAATCCTGTGCAGGATATTGTGTTATTACTTACATTCTTGGAGTTGGTGACCGACATCTTGACAACCTTTTACTGGCTCCAGATGGACATTTCTTCCATGCTGATTTTGGGTATATCCTCGGTCGTGACCCTAAGCCATTTGCCCCCGTTATGAAGCTCTCTAAAGAGATGGTGGACTGCATGGGCGGAGTACAGTCAGAACATTACAAGCAATTCAAGCAGTATTGCTTTTTAGCTTACACTGCGTTGCGAAAATCGTCAAATCTAATTCTCAATTTGTTTAGTCTCATGATTCACGCCAATATTCCGGATATTAGGCTCGAACCAGACAAAGCTGTGTTGAAAGTTAGGGAGAGGTTTCATCTTGAGATGGGAGAAGAAGAAGCAATTCTTTATTTCGAGAGGGTTATTGAAGATACGTTAACTGCGTTTGCGCCTGTTGTTATTGATAAATTACACGAATGGGCACAGGCTCTCAGGGCTTAATACTAATGTAGAGAGAGGGACATATTGCCTGAAATGTACAGCAACTGTTAAATTGGGAAACTGCCTTATCTAATACTAAGAAGTTTGTTCTTTGGCTCTCTTGGAATCACTCAGATCCATATGTATTTATCGAATTACGTATTACATAGAAGTCTTAAGCGAACGAAGCTATGTGCATATTAACCCTTTCCTTCTGCATTTGCCATTTGCAACGATGATTCAAGTATCATTGAACACAAATATGCCTTTACCCTTTCTAAAACCTTGAAGCCCGCCTTGCACTTTTTCTGTTAGGGCGGAAACATCAGTCTCCCAAGTCCACGCTACTTCATCTAGAGGTACATCTTGGAATTTGCCCTCGCGGATAATATCGACAATATAATCAATCATGTGCGTGCGCCCTATGGGATCCTGATGATTCCATCGAGAAAGCCAAAAGCCAACAAAGCGAATGTCCTTAAAAATAAGTAACCCGACGGGAAGAGCAACTGGCTGCCTAGCCATACCGCCGTACGACACCATCGTGGCACCCTCGCTGAGCGAACGAGCGAGAGCCGTGGCAGATTTACCGCCGACACAATTCAGGCCTAGCCCAATTTGCTCTCGGCCTCTGTTTGTGATTTCCACCAACTGGTCTCTCCACTCGCGGGACAAAAACTGTGTTTCTGTTACAACTATATCGGCACCAAGACTAATAAGTTCTCGTTTTAATGCCTCGGTTTCTTCAGGAGAGCTTCGTTCACGAATGATGTTGATACTTCTCAGCCCCCAGAGCTTACCAAGCTGTATGGCGGCTCTTCCCACTCCTGAATTTGCCCCATTTTGAATGAACCATTCTCCACTACCCACTTCAAGTGGCCGCATACCAAGGCCCTTGCCTATTCCAGAGCTAGGACCATATGTCCTCAGGATGCGATATGCTGTGCTGGGGTTGATAGAGATGGTTGCCGCTTGAGTCGCCCTTAGCCCCTCCTTATTAATTTTTAACACTTCATCTATATCTGCCACAGCATGCGTCCTCCATGTACCGAATTGGGCAATGGCTGGTATTACCCAATCTCCTTTGCGGATAGAGGTAGACGAATCGCCCGTTGCGAGAACTTCAAAGACACCCTCATTTCCCGGGATAGCAGACGGAGTAGACGTTCCTATTAGAGATGTAAAGCTGGGTGGGGAACCATAAGTACCCTGAATGGTATTTATATCCGCGGGATTAATAGGAGCTGCAAGAGACCGCAGCAAAGCAGATCTAGCAGAGAGTGAGGGAGAAATGGAATATGCATGTAACCTTAACATTGTCAGCCGAGCCCTTTTTCGAATTATAATAGATTGAGCAATACCCACTTTAATACATCAGACGGCTCTCCAGTTTTGGAGAATACAAGAGCCTTAGCCTGGGTGTAGCCATATGGGCCAGACCGGCGTCGAACAGTTTGTTGTGATAAAGGGCTAGGTAGCCATGCTCCAAAGACGCGTCTGGTCCGTGGCAGAGCGCGTAGACTCGGATGGGGACGGCCTAGCATTGCTATTGGGGCTTGAAGGGAGATAAGAAGAGCTTTAATTAGACAGCCATAGTATGTATCAAAAGGTAAAAGACAATTGAAGTCAAATCTTCAATTCGGCTATCTATAACTGCCCCTCTTACCCCACTATATAAAGCTGAAAGCTATATCGAGTAATGCCGCATAAGGCTCCTTATATCAAAAAGCTTAAATCACAGTATATTAAGCTTGGTATTAAGAGCCAGGGCCAGGGGACGAAGATGAAATAGCTAATAATCAAGTTTTAAAAATTAAAATAGTTAATTTTTAATTACTATTTAAAAATAATGTGATATATAATAAATCTTTTGGATTTAATTAATTGATTAATTAATAAATATATAATATTTTAATTCTATAGCCAAGAGTAGTATAGTATAATAGTATATTTACTTAAATTTAAAATACTATATAAAGATAGAACAAGCCGATAATTAGCAATATCCATCATCATTTACTGTTTTATTAGTATATATAATATAGGATATATTTAACCTTGTTTTAAAAAAAAATCACTACTGGTTCTAACTAGATAGATACTAGCATTGACAAAACTTTTATCTAAAAAACATTAGCAGATTTAGCAGCAACAACAGCAAATATACCGCACAACAGTATAATACACATATTTAACGCTGTATAAACAATCAGATTGTCTTCTATACAGGCAAACTTGATGTAATATTGGTAATATTACAGCTACCTAACAATATTATAGGCCCTTAGATCACTCAGTCAAGGCCAGCACCTAATTATCTCGAGTTAGTTTGTGTCTCTTGTATACAAGATATCGTGTAATGAGGACATACTATAGCAGTTCGGCATGGGATGTACACATGCGCCCAATTTTTCCGCCCATTCCACTCCATAGGTGTTGTTGAGAAGTGAGTGTCTTCGTTAATCCTATTATGGCCCCCCACTCTTGCCGAGTCGCTGTTTAGGACCACCTTATAGGTTCCGGGCACTTCAATGCCGATGCGGTAGTCGCTGAAGCTTCGGTTCGTATGAAAATTGAAAATGAAGACAAGCCCTGCCCTCTCAAATACAATGACCTTGTCACTTTCGTTCTTCAAAGAGATATAGGCCTGATCTGAATGTAACCAGCCATACTCTCCTTCACAATGGTTCATTAACTTGTCAAAGGTGTTGAGGAATTGGTATCGAAGGAGACCATCCTCTGTGAGGTTGAACTGTCGACGAGCGTACCAAAAAGAATTGTTATTTCCCGCTCGAGGGAAATCGAGCCACTCTGGATGACCAAATTCATTGCCTTCAAAGTTAAGGTATCCCTCTCCGCCTAATGCATGTGTAAGAAGTCGAATCATCTTGTGGAGTGCCATTCCACGATCAATAACCGGTGTCAATGGCGATATGGTGGACATGTTAGTATACAATTCTGCATCGCACAAGTGCATCATCAATGTTTTATCTCCGACAAGTCTGGTATCTAATCAGCGCGGTTCCCATCATCAAACTGGTGTAACGTACGCTTGATCATGACTTTCGCAATATGCAATGGTTTTTTCGCCGTGGCGTCTGTTAGTCAAAGTGAAGCATATGTTGGCAAGATCCCACTGCTCATCTTGGAGCTCCTTTAGAATCTTGATCCACATATCAGGAATGGCCATGGCAAGTCGATAATCGAAACCTACGCCGCCAAGAGACATAGGAAGGCATAGAGCCGGCATTCCCGACACATCTTCAGCGACGGTTACACACTCGGGATAAAGCGAGTGCAACATCTCGTTGGCAACCATCAAATATACAACGGCCTCTTCATCGACATCAGGCCCAAAATATTCATGATACCCGCCTGAAAACCCACTAATAGCGATTTGTTAGCCAGCACAACTAGTCTCCAAGAAAGAAGTAATTGACATACGTTCCAATTCCATGGTGTTTGTAAAGCATACTGGTGACGCCATCAAAGCGGAAGCCATCAAAGTGATACTCATCCATCCAGAATCGGAGATTGCTCAACAGAAACCGCATTACTTCGTGATGGCCATAGTTGAAGAGTCTGCTATCCCAAAGTTCGTGGGTACCTTTTCCTCCGCTATGAAAGTACTGGTGGTCAGTTCCATCAAATTCGTTGAGGCCATCAAGGACGTTCTTTGACGCATGGCTATGAACCACGTCCAGAAGCACGACAATTCCCATTTCATGGGCAGTGTCAACAAGCTTTTTCAAACCTTCAGGAGTTCCGTATCGGCTACTCGCAGCAAAAAAACTATTGACCTGATATCCGAAACTAGCGTAGTAGGCATGTTCCATAATAGCCATCAGCTGGATAGCATTATAACCAAGATCTTTGATTCTGGGAAGCAAAGTTGCAGTAAACTCCTCATATGTAGTGACACGCTGCTCTGGGGAGGAAATTCCGACATGAGCTTCATACACTCGGAGGCTCTTTGGCTTTGGTGGTCGTGGATGCTTGAATTTGTATGTCTCTGAAGGCGCCGGGTTCCAGAATCGAGCATCATATGCCGGCGAAACAGCAAGGTCTTGAGTGACATATTTGATCCATGCTGGTAAGCGATCTATTCGATGGCCTCCTGGGAGAACGAGAGATATCTATATAGAAAAGAAAATTAGCAATGACAGTTGGCCAAGGGATACTTGTTTGGTAGGATACCTTGAGTTTAGAATTATGAGGTATGGCCTTCTGGTTGTTTTTGGCGGGAATAGTGATCTCAAAAACACCAAATTCATTCTTCTGCATTGGGTGAGACGTTGTATTCCAACCATCTGCGTAACAGGTGTCAATTGCATTGCTAAGCTGAAGGTAAAAAGTATAAGACTCACTGAAATCACCGATGAGATATGCCTGTTCGGCGTTTGGCGCCCACTCGCGATAGATAATATCATTTTTTTCGTCAACATTGAAGCCAAATATGTCAGTGCCCTATAAAATCGTCGGTTATTATTTGGGGGGGTTTTTCTACGGAAGAAAGGAGGAAAGAGTGAAACGTTGGGAGTAAAGACGAGATGCCATACCTTCGAAAATTTATCAAAGCCACCTTCGCTTTCGTTGATAACTTTAATCCATTCTTGAGCTTTAAAGTATCGCCGCTTCAGCGCATCGCTAAATGGGGCTAGCCAGGGGTCTAGCTTGATGACACCTTCATCTCCAGTTAGGCAAAATAACAGTATGACTTGTTGGATATTTGTTGTGTCGAACCTGTGCCATCTTGGACAACATCCTGCTCCTGTAGATGAGCTGCCATGGCGCGAAAATATTTTGGCGTGAGAGGCGGGGTAGCTAAAATGAAAGCTGGCGCGCACTTGTTTGAAGAACAAAGCTCGACACGCAGAAACTATGAGAGATATTATATATGGCGCGCTGAGGTAAAACAATGGATTAGAGTCGCACTGCAATTAATATGTAGCTGCGCTAATTGTTGGCGAATGACATACTGTTATCTCAAGCTTCAAGCTTCAGCTTTTAATTTACCCAAGAGTGTTTTAGCAGCTGCCTAAAGATAAGCTACTATGATGCAGACACTGATAATTGTCATATTAAAATTCATTTTCAGTATAAGATTTATATAATTATCTAATCATTAATTTTAAACATTTTCCTGAAGCTATTAAATTTCTTTCGCTTAGGTTCTGGTGATAATGAAATATTAGCGTGACTTGGATCTGAGCTACCTTGAAGCTCATGCTGTTGGCGGGGATCTGACGTCAGGTCATCCTTGACAATAGAGCCGCTAGCTGCGGATCCTCTTCCCATTTCTTCAATCGGTGACGTCAGCGAGGGTTCATTAGTCCCGCCTTTCCTGTTCTGCAGTGGCCAGCCGCTGCTATGTGTAGACGGAACGTCTTCTTCAGTATTATGTTGTAATATAGCATTATGGCTGGGAGCAGCGTCATGGATCTCCTTGGATTCTCTGGCACGCCCGTCTCGCTTACGCATAAGTGTGGAGATTAACCCTTGCCGGCGAGGTGAAGCTTCTTGCGCTGCAGTGCTGATTGGGTGAGAGATGGGTCCATGGTCATGATCAGGAGGTACGTGTGCATTCCCCTTGTCGTAAATTTGATCATCTCTCGGCTTTAACTCATTGTTCTTTTGTGAACCGGACACAAAGCCTGCGTTGGTGCTAAATCTTTGGTCGGGAGGTTTGTTATGTGCGTATATATGAGTAAAGGGGTGCTTGAACTTCGATTGGACAGGCTCATATTCATCGCCCGTCATAGAACGGTTCGTTAATGGGGTTGTATTGAGATCGTCATCGCTGGAATCTGAAATATGATCGTCATATATAGAATCTTCATCCTTTCTTGATAGAGATCGATTGGTATGTGGTGCGGCTAGATTTTGGTGGAATTGACGGTGCCCTTGATTCTCCGCTAATGGCCCAGAAGAAGGAATACGTATGCCTGAGTGGTGCTGTGCATGCAATGTCGTGGGTGATAAAGAGCGCAGTGTCAATCTCTTTCTACCCTTCTTACCAGGTAATGATATCCTTGACTCAGAAGCGTTGCTTCTCATAGACATCCTGAGTCCACGACGCGCACTGGCAGTAGATCTGCTACGTATGAAGCTACTTTCGCTGGAATCGGACCCTCGGCGTCTTAAAGTAGTCTTCATACCTGTATTCATCGTTAGGTCTGCAATCGAGTTATCTGCAGGATGGTTCTGTCCACGCCTCGGGCCAGAAGCTGTTGAGATAACAGGGTTGTATAATGAATGAGGTCGGGTAGTTGGGCCACGGACATCATCTGCACGCCTTTGTTCGCTGCCCATAGAGCGTTTGAGTTTCGACAATTTTTTCAAGCCGCGATCTGTTGCTGTGTCACTGTTTTTCGCAGCAACTGACTGCTCAAGCGAATGATGTCCTGTCTGGGCTTCTATCAAGGCAAACTTAGCATGTCTAATAGGATCATTTCGTCTTTGCATTTCTATGCTGCCATCATTCTTCGATATATTTCGAAGTTTGTTTGCAGAAATGGCTTGTCCGTGGCTGAGACCACCCGAAGTATGGTCTTGAACTGCTCCTAACGATGCCGAGTCGGCTGACAATGGATTTTCAACTCGGGATTGGTAAATTTGTTTTCTCTGCTCCGCCCTGGAAGAGTATCTCGAATGATCGGGCAAGGCTATAGACCCCTTTGCCGTTACGCTATCGAACATAGCATCATCATCAGTTTCCTGGAGAGCCTCCATTTCGAGTCGGCGCCTCTCTTCAGAAGTTAGACTTTTCCAGTACGTTTTTGTTCTTTCCCAATCATCAGCATGGTAGTCGTTATCCGACGGCTTCCCTTCGCGGCTTGCATTAAAGCTTGGTTTGTTGCTGTCCGAATTTGCTAATGGTGGATTGGCCAGTGCCGCATCAAGAGACATGAATCCGCCATCGGTAGCCTCAGACAGGTCCTCGTAGGCGTCGCTATAAATGCTATCCTTATCTGACTCCTCCTCTTGCTTGTTTCCATCCATTGAATGAATTTGTTTCGCCATCCTGGATCCCGAAGCTTGTGCTAGCATCAGTGTGATAGAATCGTTTCCGTCGTCCATGTTGAACCTAGGGACATCTTCATCATGTGGGAAACTTCCTGGGAGGGGATTTGGTACAGCTATCTGTGCAACATCCTGTTGCGTCAGTAGTAGAGAATAAGTATCTGGGTTGGAAATGCCTGGTAATCCACCGTTTGTTGCTGAATATGCTTTTGAAGCTTCATTGGTTGATAATTTAGAGGACAAGCTTGAGTCAGGCAATAAATCTCCGGAGAGATTTTGAATTGTTGATTGTTCTGTGCCGGTTGTCACGTCCTCGAACCGCTCGTCATCCGAGCTATACACATCCTCGCCCTCCTGCCCAAGACTTTCGGTAGACGCGATAATGGCCGGTAATGGCTCTCGAAATTTGTGGGCTACATTCCTTGGTATCTGTTCCCGATTATAGCTCAACTCCTTAACTGACTCTACTGGTAAGATATCTTCATTTTTAGATGTGGAAGCTGATATATGAGAATTCGATGGCGGTAATGACTGGGGTGATAATGATCGCGCGCGCGGGCGAACAAGTTGTCGTTCCTCAGGTTCCTTCCCTTTTTTGTCACGCACACTTCCAAACAATGGAAGTGCCGGTCGGGGAGACATTAATTCATCTTGCTGCAGCGGAGACTCATGGGCTATTTTCGATCCTTCGACAGTGCTATATGTTTTCTGTCTTGAGTGCACGCTGGGTGTCGTCGTGGTGTCTGCTTCTTCAAACTGGCTCGGTTCGATAGCCATAATTGTGCTCTTGTCATTCCAGCTTACTCTAGCATTTTTCCTCTGACTAAGTGTAGAATCTTCTTTGCTAGGATGAGAAGTGCCAAAAATTGGATATTCCAGATTGTCATTAGAATGCAAAGACAGACTTGCTCTATTCGAAGTGGCGGATTTCATGGCGGATTTTCTAGGCGATAGAGAGCGCGGTGGTGGTTCGTGTTTAATAATTAGGCGATCAGCCGATGAGGCAAAATGTGCTGATCGTACAGATGTCTCCGAACTGGATCCAGCGTAACTAAAAGGCATTTCGCCCTTCATGTTGTCGTATTTCGGCAAGCTAGGTGATATACTTGGCGCCGCCAAAACTTCAGGGGCTTCGTTTTGGGAAACGTTCTGATATTGCCAATCTCTGGGGGTTTCGGCTTCAAATTCCCTCTCTTGGTACAGCTTTTCTATCGCTGTGGTCGGCACCGGCCGGCTAGGACTGGGGCCATCATTTGGACTTCCCTCAAAAGAACCAACAGTGTTATGAGACTGGCCAATTGTCATTAAAGGAGCTTCAGCTTGGATGTTATTAGGCATCGTTGTCTTCATTTCGCCAGCCAGAGGTATATGGCTCTTTTTGACTAGCTTTGTTCCTTTCGCTTTCTCGGGGGATCTTAAAGTAAGGTCTTCAATCTGATGGCTTGTTGGTATAAGAGTGTCCTTTGGGACCATTCTTCTGGAATTTGGATCATAAACAAGTTCGTGTTCAGCCGACATTTGTGAATCGTGCGAGGTTATTCGTGTACGGGGATATGAAAAGTTTATAGATGAACTAACACTCCCTGAACGAGATTCTGGTAAATCAGGGGTCAATTTCGACATCGATTCCGCTCTTTTGTCTTGATATGAATGTTGGGCCGTGGCAGATCCAAACCAGGAGCCTTGCTGATGGCCGTTCGATTTCTGGCTTGCGGTTTGGAAATTTTGGGTTTGTAGTGGGATCGCTGCAGTTTTAGAGGCGGATATGCTGGGAACAGGGGGCACATCTTGCTTCTTGCTAGAAGGTGTATGGCCCGGTGACGGTGATCGAAATGTCCGTTCGCTCATTGAGCTCACGCTGGGACTTCTCGATAGCTTATTCTTTTTCCCCCGATCGCGGCTAGCAGGGGACGACAACGAGGAAGCCCGTCGCTGGCTTCTTTTGGAAGATATCTCCGCAACATTTGTAGGCGTAGATGGCTGCGTCCGTAAGGCGGCGGCGGCGGCTGCCGATGATAATGATTGGGCTGGATTGCCACGCATGAAGGCGGATGCGGCGGCCGTGGTAGCATCGCGATCAGCTGTTTCCTTTGTCAGAGGCTATAATATGATTAGCAAACTGCCCGCATATCGCTTAATACTTTAAAGAGGAGATATCCCCCTTGAGGCTGTCGAAAACACTACCGATTTGTAGAGGAACGATGTAGAACGCATTTTGCGACAAGACCGGCTTACCTGAAGCGAATGATCGCGTCGTCGCGACAGCTTAAACATGGTGAATATAATGGGTTGCGCCTCCACGGCAAGCGCTTAAATGCAACCAGCGCACCATACGATTAAAAGTGAATAATATCGAAAGAGAAAAATTGATTCAACACAGAACGAAGCGGAAGCAGTGGAATTTTAAAAAGCAAACTGGGTAAGCTGCTGCTGATATGGAGATTGGAAAAACGTACTGAATACATCATACTACGCGAAGAGGTGGAGTAGGTGGTGCTACATACTACTAAGCTGCCTTAGGCCTAGGACTCTGTAAAAACGCCCGAAATCTTGGACGTTCCTATATTTATGGGTACAGGTGGAGGCAGTGGTAATCCGCTATTACTAGGTAGATGCAGAGCAGGCCTGTTTACTAGGTAGACTAGCTTGCGACTGAAGTGCAGTAATACTTTATACTTCAATGGGAGGGCTGATTATTAGACACCTTTGGAATGAAACATATTAATTTCTCCGTACTCTACGGAGTAAGGTTTCCCGGTTTAGCGCTTAGACACCTACCACGCTCATGACAGGTAGGTTGCTTACCTATGACATTCCTGTTTGGTAGGAATGATATTAGCGATATGTAGAGTACATGTAGGTGATGAAGCGGCTTTATTCAATATATCTACGCCTAAGTGCACGATAAATTTCGGGAGATTACTACATAATGTATAAAGGTGAGGTAGGCAATTTATAGCCAGAAAATCGAATGGCTTTTGTCTTGTAAATAAACCTAACTTGTTTCTGCGTTTACAACATTTCACCAGGTGCTACCCAGTTTGCCAGTATAAAGATTTGCTGACTGCAGCCTACTATGCTAGCCGTATCCGTACTTCGCTACTCGGCGCTTGGTTAGTACCTAGTCACTCTTCTAAATGGTCTCTACCCCAGAAGTGCGATTACAGTACTTTTCCTTCCTAACATTTCTTACCAGAGCACAATTCAGACTTGGCTAGATGTTAGACATTTGATCGTACCCTTTGTTTTGTTTGTCTTTGGTTTTTTTTTTTACTGCGCATATTTCTTCTCTCCTCTGGTGCTCACAGTATTCAATGGCACCATCCTCGCCACGACGATCTTCTAGAGCTCGCGCGTTGGCTTCTCATTCTCAACAATCTCTCTCATCCACCAATTTCAACCGCCTTGAACGACATACCAGATCCCTCAACCGGCCCCAGTCGGGCAAATCCACTCCTAGTGCATCTGTATCGTCCGATCCGCTTGACGATATAGACGATACCCTGCTTGGCCGGAGGCGAAAACGCGGCCACGACGAAGAGCAATACAAGAGCTTGCGAAACGAGGCCCTGGATATGTCAAACGAACTAGACACTTTGCAGGACGAAGAGGATGAAGCAGTTCGGTGTATATGTGGCTGCGAAGATTACCCCGGTCGTCCTCCTGTCGATGGCTCAGACGCCAATTTTCTCGCTTCAATTGAACTCAGCGAAGACGTCACCGGATTTTTTGTGCAGTGCGATATTTGCAAAGTGTGGCAACATGGAGCGTGTGTTGGCATCTTTAGTGCCGAGAGCTCTCCTGAAGAGTACTTTTGTGAGCAGTGTCGAAAAGATCTTCACAAAATTCAAACAGCAAATAACGGGTAGGTTGATATTATCGCCAAGTCATTCATAATGCAAAATCTAACAGGATAACAATCCTTCCACAGACAAAAATATTCCAAATACTTACCTTTAAGTCGACCGGCCAGAACAGTGTCTCGAGCTACTTCTGTAGCAAAAGATGGTGCTCGATCGCCGAGATTGGGTAGTTCTAAATCCGTTCGATCTCAATCTACTTCACACATATCCAAACGACGATCTACGATGAATAGTCGTGATGCAGCTTATGACGACGAACAATTACGCCGAGCAATTGAAGCGAGCAAGGAAGAAGTTGCTCAAGATGGAACAGATAATACCAATAGGCGTACAAAACGGGGACGCAGCAACAGTGAAGAGTTCGTCAATTCTTGGACCTTAGCCAAAAAAATAAATTAAAATCTTTGAATTTGCTAACCCCTCCTGCAGAAATCATGTAATTGTAAAAAGACAGCGCACGAATTCTCAGTCTACTTCGCCGCCACCGAAACCAATGGACATTATTAGTCAAGAAAATACCGATGACGAAAACAGTGGTCGCAATGGACCGAGACGACCCCGAACCTACAAAGTTGCAGAGAGATTAGAGAGAGAAGAGAAGGATCGTCTGCGGCAGGAGACTATAAGTAAGCGGAAAGGGCGGGCGGATAGACGACGTACTGAAGGTAGGTTGCGTGTTGTAGTTGCGAGGTGTCGCGGGCACTGACAAAACTCAGATTCCGATGTATCAGAGGAAGTAACCCTCCCATCCGCTAAGGCTGTCATTACCAACAGTACAGAATCGTCGAATTTCGTGGATTCTGTACCTGTTATACCATCCCCTGTTCCAGGAACCCCTCCTGCATCGCACTCGTCTACTGCGAATTCTCATAAACGAACCTCACGGAGCAATCATAAAAAAGGCAAAGGGAAAAACCAATATACGAAGGAACGAAATGCGGATATTGAACGGTCACCCGCACGATCTGTATCACGAGACACTCAACGAGCCAATAATGCAGCAGCTGCTGCGCACTCTAAGCACGTCGGGGACCACAAGGGCAGCTCGAAAACAAAGTTAGGCATGGCCGGCAGGATGAGCATGCTGGATATGAAGCGACGAGTTGCTGCAATTATGGATTTCATCTCGAGGACCCAGGTTGATTTAGCAGCCGAAGCGACGTTGGACCGCAGTAACAATTCAACGAGTCAATCCCCGCATGACCCTACTACTTCACCAGCCGATCAGGAGTCCAAAGGGCGATGCGACTCTCCCGCATCCAAGGTTTTCAAGGACTTGAGCTGTATAGAGATGATAGATGTTCTTACGCGAGATATGGTTAAGTGGCAGAATCAATACGCATGATAGGGAATATGGCTTCCTATATACGTTTCAGGCAAAAATCTGTATGCCTTCTATTACGAAATACCCATATTGTTTATTAATCTTTCTAGGAAGGGAGTTAGGGTTTTAGTGGGTGGTCATTTCTCTGTTGTTTTGTTCCTGCAGGCGCAGCATGAAAGGAAAGCGGTGCTCTAACTATTGTCGAACTGCCGCGGGGAGGGTGGTTGTTTGATTCCATCATTCCTTTGAGTCTCGTTGTGTGCATATGTCGAATGGATTCTGTCTAGCATATACTACTATGATGATAGTCTTAGGTCTCATGGCTTCTGTTAGTCAAAAAATGATATATTGTTAACGTGAAAAGCCTTCGGCTCCCATTCCTAGCCTCTTTTACGTGCTCTTTTCTTTCCTCTGCTCTTTCCATGCTTTTTTCCCTTGACTCAAACTCAGTGGAGGGCTAGTTACCATCAAGTCATGGCTTCGAAGGGCTTCGTCGGAAAGGTCATCCAACACATATTTACCCAATTTACCTTTCCGCCACTCGGATAACACTCTAGCTGCAGATTCTCCCATGTCGGGGACGCCGCCAGCCTTTAGCTTGCCGTCACGCTTTGCCACGGCGAAGAGAAACTCCTGTATATCGTTTGTTGGGGCGCAGTAATGACGATAGATATTGGGATCCCAAAGATTCATCTTGTAAAGGAGATAATCTGCCAATATCTCATCTGGTATGAGCCCTTTCTTGATGCCCTGCACAAGGGAGATCTTGATCATAGCCTCCCCATCTTCGACATACGGCAGAAAAACTCCTGGCGAATCGAGTACATATACACCAGCGCCAACACCTCCTCTCTCTTCTGATTCGACCACGCGGACGCTTGTTCCAATTTTACGTGTTACGCCTGCTTGATCACCTGTCTTGGCTACTTTTGTTTTCCTCCCCATTGTCCCAGTATTTCTAAGGGCGTTTAACAATGTACTCTTACCCACATTGGGCATGCCCACTATCAGCGCACACAGCCCAGTTATTGAGTCTACCTCGTAAGCAGTCTCTTTCAGTCGTCTTATTAGAGATGCTGTTGTTGTGGGGTGGTTCTTATCCCAAAACAAGGCGCGGCGGCCGTGCAACCTTTGCAGCAAGTGCCAGACGCCGGGACTATCGCTACCTAGGTCATGTTTCGTATATACGATAATTTTTGGACAGCCGATAACTGCCTTTTCAAGAATAGGGTTGTGGGTTGATAATGGTAGTCGAAAGTCCCGGCACTCAATAACCAGTGATACTCTTGAGAGAACTGTCTTTAGTTTACTGACAGCGGCTTGATGGTGACCTAGAAAATAGGACTTTGGAATTGATGACGGGACACTAAATGAGCGACGGGGGAGGAATTGTGTCATACTGAGCGAAGATTGCTATGTACATAATCCGGGAGAAGTAATTGAGTCGGCAGACTAGAAAAAATTGAGTTACAGGTATGCATTATGGGGACGTAAAAATGTTAGGATCCGGAGTACAGGCACTTGGTAAATAAAGTTGGTGGGCAAGAATCCGTATCTATACTTACGTCAAGGCGCTAGGCCAAAAACACTTAGCATAGTACATTATTAAAAGCAATATATTAAGTTTTATTACTCTAAATGACTTATTAATATTTAAGAGAATAATTTTAAATTGAATATTTAAAATACGTTTACGTTCAGTATTTATTAAATTTTCTTTAATATTATATTCAAAATAGCATTACGTTTTTAACATATAATATAACTTCTTAATTAAAACCGGTTTTTATAAATAAATAAAAACCTATTAAAAAAAACTTCCCATTGAATATAATCAAAAAGTACAGGGTTATGATGTATATTTTAATTTTAAATTACTAGTAGCTCTATTGAATCGTAGGCTGTAATAGAATTTCTCACAGATTTTAACTAACTACTAGTAGTAGTTTTGGTATACAACGGAGTACGAGGTACTGCTTAGCATCAGTACTCTAGATTATAGGGGTTATACTCCATGGGGACCGTGACTGCCAGGGTGCATTTGTTCCTCTTCAGCGATGATCTGCACGGAGCACTGTCAATTGACCGGCTGGTCTTGGGCCTCGTTTTACCATCACAATTGGAGGACAGAGTAGTCAACATATCATGTCTTCTCAGTATAAGAAGAGCGTGGCCAGCTCGCGCTTTGAGCTATTACCTGCCCTGGACTTGAATTTTGGCAGTATCACCGATGGTACTAATATTCCTCCACCGCCGGAGTCTCCGATTGAGCCGACATATACACCATCAAGAACACCCAAGGGCAGTAATGATAGCATCGACGGCAAAGCAGCGACTCCAGCAGCGACTTCAGCAGCAAATCAGAACAAATCCGGCGCAAGAAGTTTTCCCGAAGACGCGCCGCCAAGTCCTGCTATCTCGGGTCAACAGGGTAGCGTCTACCATTGATTACATTTTGCTACGTTTAATAACAATTCTACAGGAAGCATCTCACAAGAGAGCGGGCGTGGCTTCGCCAATGCGTATCGCCCAGAAAGTCAAAGCGGCTCCAGTGTCGTGGATTCCGAGAAGAAGCGAGCGAGCGGCTGGTTTAAGCGTCTAAGATCGGGAGAAAACCAGTCGAAGCGGCGCTCGAGTCTCTTAAGCCTTGAACAACCACATATACCGACAACACCTAAATTGACTTCTGATAAACCACCTCCTAAGATTCCCAAGCTAGTGCACCTCGAGAGCGACAAAGGCAGTTTTGGATCAAATCTATTTGATAACATTAAATAATAATCAGTATAATCCTAAACATAGACTCTTATATTACAATTGTGCTCTTTTCAGGTTTATATATACTCGAGATCTATTATCTCAAAAACTTAATATACGGGTTATTAATTAGCTACTATATATTACCCTGTGACCATTAAAGCTTACGAGTATCATGTTATAGAGGCTGTCTAGAACTTCAACTCCACAGGATGATAGAATACGGAGCAAGCACTAAGGTATTGCTCTAAATTACATACCTAAGTCCCTGCCTCATTGCTTACGAGCACTAGGTACCTAGTAGTACTAACCTACTAAGGTAGATACCTCCTAGGTTGATAATCATACATACATAACGCTTGATTTTTATATTGCACTGCATATGTGGAGCAATCTGCTGCTAGGTTGCAATAAATCGAGCGTAGGCGCGACTACCTGTGGGTATGGTATGCCTTAGCTTTTTTTCTAGGCAAGCGGAATTTTTATCCTCCGACCCATCTCCTTATCTGATGACAACTTCTCACCGTAGGCAAACCAGGGCTTCAGTTTACCATTGTTTATTGTCGTCACCGATTTCCTTGTAACATGGACCGCGATCGCGATGGTCGGAGCCGCAGGTAAGGACAAGAAACCACTTATTCCATACCTTTCCATGAGGTGCACCCTCGGCCCGCAGATTTCCGGAAGCAAGTTATTTGAGCGCGGCGCATTAGCGAAAGCGAAAATGCGTCACCTCACTTTCGCATTCCAGATCTTGGGTCTCAATGAAAAGCCTTGTTGATCGCATGGCTAATTTTCATAGATATGACGATGGTGAAGTTGTTAGGTATGGTGCTGGAGAATCTTGGAGGCCAACCCCGCGAGAGCGATCGCCTAGAAGACCGAGGAGTCCGGTGAGGGATAGAGTCAGAAGCCCGCCGCGGACCAGAAGCCCTCGCCCTCGAAGTCCCATCATTCCAGGATCTGATAGCTACGTGCCTGGAAGGTATCCGCCACGAAGGCGCTCTCGGAGTGTAAGCGATCGATATCGGCGCGAGCGATCTAGAGACCGCGAAAGTCCTCGAAGACGCGAGAGAAGCCGATCCCCTATCAGAAGATCACCATTGCCTCGTCGGAGCCCACCCAGAAGAGAGTCGCCAGCAAGGGAGAATAGATATGAGCGACCAAGATCGCCGCGACGAGATTGGGAGCGCGATAGGCCCCGCGACATGGACCGTGAACGTGATCGCGATTGGGACCGAGAAAGAAACCGGCCCAGAGATTGGGAACGAGATGCTGAGAGGCGAGACGACAGGTTTGTTATGTATAGCAAAACTTATTTGAAAGTCCTCTAACTTAACATCTTACAGAAGGTCACGATCTCCATTCTCTCGAGATCGCCGCCGCGAGAGGACTCCACCGGGAAAAACAACGCCCATTGCTGCCCGAGGCGGTGTTTACAGGCCACGTTCTAGATCGCCAAATCGACGAGATGACAGATTTAATTCCTATAGGCGACACTCGCCAATGCGGGAACTCGGACCCTCGTCTGCAATACCATCTAGGCCCGCTTCAGAAAGAGCGGATTCTCAATCACAGTCTGCAAAAACTCGCTCTCCTCTCACATTAGAGGGCTCCCCTCTCCATGTTGCTGCGACTCCAGTTGCAACCATAAAAGACATGCAGCGGCCTATTGCGATCGAACCTGCCTCTGGCCCATCGAAATCCCCGCCACGTGGCCCTGCAGCATTACGAGTACCGCCCAGTGGTCCTGCTGCTGCCCGTGTATCTTCAGCCGCCGCAACAATGCCTATTCCACAGATGCAAAGAAACCCTCAGACACCGAACGCCATGCCGCACAGAACAGACACTACGAGTCCAACGAATCCGCCTTCAGGACCTCGAGGCTACATTCCATTAACCAGAGGCCCTTCTTTTTCATCTCGTGGTGGGAGGGGGGGATGGAATTCGACTCCGTCTCGCCATCTGTCTGGCCCGCCAACAGTATCAGCCGCAACAAATGGCCCTTCCAATATTCCCACAGGCCCTCGAGCGACTTCATCGAATGGGGCCGGCTCAGGGATACCTCCTACTCAACGACCCTTCAACCCACCAACGGGGCCCTCAGCTCAACATGGCAATGGGCCAAGGCATAGCCTTGCTCAAAGTTTGTTAGCAACGATGCCTCCCCTTGTTCCAGGTGGGAAGACAGATTCCACCATGACGCCCTTATTACTCGGCGTCACAAAAGATATTGAAGCTCATTATAGAAAGCTGAAAGATGAAGAGGAAAAAATACGAGAGGAGCTACGACTAAAACAGGAACGGCTTCGAAGGAGTCTCTATGCATGGACCAGGCTTGAGCGAGATGCCCGGGCGTGGGAGATGAGGAGTGACCTGAGTGAGAAGAGTATGAAGAATCTAGCTGGTGAAGGCATTGGTGGTGCCGCCTTCTAAACTCAGCCCCGGGCGGATTTAACAGCGATCGACAATTTTTTTTCACGAATGGATTACCAGACTAGGTTTATGCATCTAGAATATATTAAGGTATCCTCAAAACTAGCCAGTGGCGACTATGTATATAACGTGCATTAATTTGCACCCTGTTTGGTAGTGGACGAGAAATGATTAATGGCAGAAAGATTTATTAATGAAAATATATTTTATATGGAATCTGTACATGAAAGAATGGGAAATCGAGTGATCCCAATTACCTACTAACGCCAAATGCAGCACTAGTTCTGTTACGTTCTTTTGAATATTAATTTGTTCATTCTAGTGATATGTTGTGTGGGAATGCCGAGATTGTGACAGTCCTCACTCTTAAATCGTACCACGTGTTAAATAGAGGCGAGCTGGCATTCTTAAAATGCAATGGAGAAGTCGTGTTCATCATCATCATCATCATCCCCATCCCACTCCACACCCGAAGACCCATCGTTATCAGAGAGGAAGTCTTCCATACTGTATGGAAATTCCCTCACTTTCTGATTATCAATTACGATATTGACAGTATGGCAGAGCCCCTGGACCGCTACTTCTAGTTCTGCATCGGACGTTGAGCTTTGCTGAGCTTCGGAATCGGATGATTCTAGGTCATCAAATTCATCTTCATCGGTATCGGGTTCTCTGTACAGCGACCTTCCGAGTTGGTGGCGCTGCGACGTATTATCTCTTCTAGGACGGCGATGCGAGCCGAGGACATGTGCCTCGATCCTATTACTTCTGCGTAAAGGAGACCTTGGTGACCTAGATCGCTTTCTCTTGCGTGACCTACGAGATTCCTGAGTGCTGCTCGTCTGCTCAAAAGTAGCCCCGTCTTGTGGAAGTTCATCCACTCGGAGAAATACCCGTTCGACTATGTGTCTTAGTTTGTATCTAAGAGCGGCGCGAGCTTGCCATGGGATGTCGAGTGCGGTCTTGATCACCAGATGGCGCAAATTTGGCAGTTTTAAGGCATTATCAACGAGCGAGTGAATGAACATTTGTAGACTATCCATGGACCAGCTGCGAATATGCTCGATATCGATGACTCGAATACTGGAAGGCCATCTTGGCACCTGATCGGGGAGGAGGGCGAAATCATACATTGGGTCCGCATCATTGAAAGACTCATGATGCCTATAATAAGACATATTCATGCGCAACTCTTGCAGATTAGGGCAAGCTTCAGCCAGAACGGTTAAGAAAGTAAGATTCAAGGACTGGTTGTGCATCAAGGTAAGAACACGAAGGTTGCTGCCATGAGTGACAAAGAATAAGGCAAGGTCATCAGCTTTGATCTCCCAGCAATTGATGAGCTCTAAGTGAGTGAGATGCTTGGGTAAGAGAGAAAGCAGACGGCTAGTCATGATGGTAGAAGATTCGAAGACCAGGTGTTTGAGAAATCTAAGTTGTGTTATGGCATCAGCGACGGCGTTAATGGCCGCATCATCTTCAAGAGAGCTCTGCAAATCGTCTCCAGCATCGTCGGGCGTTGGCTGTAAGTTGCTCAGTGAAGGTACCTGAAAATTGGTAAAACTCAGCCGCGTAAGGTGAGCAAACGGTGCCGTTTGGTGAACTCGAAGAATGTCGCCGAAATTCGTAACATAGCCACCAAGCAGGCTTCCGCTCCACTCCCAGCTCTTTAGGCTAGTAGGAAGCAGTTCTTCTCTGAAAGCCTCGGAGTTCTCGGGTGGTGACTCGAGAGCGAGGAATACGTCCTCTGAATAGTGCCACCTGACACGCGTATCGAGTTCTCTGTAGGGGGGCTGGTCTGCGGATGAATAGAATATTAATTCCTTTAGGCGAGTCAAGGGGCGGATGAGTTGACAAGCTATGGCTTGAGACACAATACGAATATTCAGGTGAAGGGACTCTATTTTCCCCCGGTAGTTGAAATAAGTCTCCGCAGGATAGCGCTCCAGTAATGAAGCCAGTCGTTTTGCCTTGGAAGGGTGCCGTATGAATGGACACCGGTAGATGGCCGTCAATGCTGGCTCAGATAATAGCCTGCATGAAGTAGCGGCTTGAAGTAGCCAGTTGGTGTTCGCTGCGTCTGCACCACTTTCGCTGCGGGCATATAAGAAGACATCTACCCAGAAATGGTAGGGAATCCGAGGATCTGTCCAGTCCGGACCGTTGGTTGGAGGTATTTCATAAAGGCCCTCTGATGCTGTTGGTTGCCGTTTGCTTGGAGAACTCGAGGCGGCGGCAGTGCGGCCTCTACGATTGACCTTGCCCTGGGAGGTCTTCTTTGAGTCTGGAATTCCTGTCGCTTCCTGGTTTGCTTTACCACCATGGCCGGCTGCTATTCTTGTACTCCTCCGGTGAATTGAATGCTGCCTAGACGATGCGGGAACATGATGAGGTTCCAAACGGGCCTGTGACGAACTTAAATCTGATTCTGAAGGGTCGGCGGAGACCTCGCGTGCTCCTCTGGAGGTGCGAGAAGAATAGGCCTGGGACTGACGACCTGGGTTTCGTCGATTGCTATTTTGAGCCAAGGTGCGCTGTCCGGCGCTGCGCGTTAGCGGCATTGTACCACGTATTTCACAGCGCCAGTCTTAAGAATTGAAAGGAATGGTCGGTGTATAGAATGCACAGGTCTCCTGGAGGATGAAGCTTTTTATGCTGTGACACTTTGCGGGCTTGCAGTAGCACTTGGTTGGTCCTCGAAATATTTATTTGGTGCTGGCTGGAGCTGAAGTTCTGTGCAGAGGCAGGAATAAGTACGCATTACAGGTAGCGTCGCTTCGATTACAGCAGCACTGAAAGCGTAACCAGCAGCGAGAGACGTAAGGTTTCACAATGGCGTAGCGGGGCTCAACAGCTCATCGTACCTGGTCATGTGATAAGTACTATGCAGGTACTTTGTACGCAGTATACTGATGTTTTCATTGCTGTGTTTCTATATTCTGGAATCATTAGTACATTGGGAGGAGATGGTGCTTGAAAGGTAAATGGATGTAGTAAGGGTACTATGGAGTATTTAGTAGAGCATATTCACTTCGAGTGGGTAAGTGGCTTCCAACGGCATAGATCTACCTAGGTACTGCAGGACCCATGCTGTTACCCACCAATATTAACTTCCAAGTGCTTGCTTGCAGTTTTATATTTAAATACACAAGAGAAACAAAGATGTAGCATCGATTGACCAGGCTAGTCTAGCATGGTTGGGTTAAAAATTACAAATTTCCAATATTTAAATTATATTATTATCTCAAACTCAGAGTTGGTATCTATATTGTTTCTTTAGCACCAGTTGCTGTCTTACACTACTTATCTTAATAGGTAGAAGCAACAATGCCTTAGACCTCGTAGTGCCACTAAATTATAGATTCAGCAGGCTACGGAGCAATACAGAGCAGCGTGATACCTGTATGCAGCACTCCATGCTTATTGGGGCATAATACGGAATATCGGACCTTGCGTTAGCGCCATGCGACTTACTCGCATGATGGACTCCGCAATGTGCTTTTTACAGTATCTATACGAAAGACGGATGGAGAGCACTGTTTACAAGGAAAGATATTCTACGGAATATTTCATCCACCACCGACGAATAAAATTTGAAGAAAACCTTCCCTTTTTCTTTGTCTCTTTTCTTTGTCTCCCTTGTACGACATAGAGCTGGCACTACATCGGGTATGCCGATGGCTACGTGCATACGTGCCTTATGCTTGTAAGCGTGATTTGCTCAGGTACTCAGTACATTATTTCCTATAGCATCGGCCGCGAATTGACTAGTACCCAATACCAATCGCAATACCACAAGCGTCGCTGCTGTGCGACCGCTACAGCCAGTTTAAGCGTGGCTTACAGCGAGGTCCGCAGGCACTAGGCTTTTCTGGGGCCGTGATACAGCCCGCAACTCCCCCGTTTGCCCAGGTCTCATCTACACGCGTCTGCTTCGTCCTGTCGCGCTGCCAGAGCCGCTTCTGTCTCGCTGGCCGCATTCTCGGAACCCTCGTCCCCGTCACAAGTTTTCTTTTCTTCCCTGAGAAGAAATCTCTGCTTTCATTACCTCCTGTCTTTGGCCGTTGTCCGCTGTTGTGTGCGTAGAGGAACGGTTGATATCTGGTCATACACTGCGGGCGCATTCTCATCATCCTCCAGGACCTGGCTTTTAGATCTCGGCGCTCTCCTGAGTTGCCGCTACGGCAACGAGGCGTGCAGGCTCATAATGCTGTAAAGCCCAGGAGGAGCTCCATTCGCCTTCTTCGCCATCAACTTTTGTTTTGTTTTGTTTTGTTTTGTCTTAGCATACTTTTGGCTCACCGGCCGTCTCACTGACCACCTTTTCTCATGATTGGTTTCATCCCGCCATGACGGTGAAAACCAGGTGCCAGCGTCGAGCCCCCTTTCTTCATCGCAACTGGATTAAAGGCGCCAGAGCCTTGAAGGACTCTGCAGCTATGGGCAGCATAGTATCTTCACCAATTCATAAAGGATCGCACCAAATCGACCACGAAAGGGGCCCGCCGTTGAAAAGGCGACGAGTTTCATCGCCCGATTCATTTAATGTTGACCATCTCATTGCTTCTCCACAGACTTCAGATTCTAGATCTGCCCTCCAGGTTGAAGTCCTCAAGATTTCTCACAAAGATTCAAAAAAGGTCAGATCTTATCACGCTCAAGCTCACCCTCACGAAGTTACGCACACCAAAGCTAGCTGCAGGATCACTATCTCTGAGCTGACTCCTGGTTATCGTCCTCGAGTTGTTCACTGCCAGAGCCAGGTTTGCGGCTTGACTACGTTCAAGAATCCTGCGGGCCCTCACCGAGTCGCTCGCGTCGATATGCCCAAGCCCTTTTACATTCCCCAGGAGAGTATTCTCGTCAACCGAGTGGACGATGACAAATTTGATTTGGCAGACTCCTACGACATTGTGGTCGAGTTAGAGGCTGCCCACGACGAAAAATGGCCGCCGCTGGACTCGAGCGATTTCGGCATTACGCCAATGACTTCTAGCCTCTCCTCTGTCCCCGGCAAATCATGGGTCTTGTCGAGCCGTTTTGACAAAATCTTTGGCAGGCTAAAGGGCCCTCTGTCGCTATCCGCAGGATACTCGGCGGATGAGCCTCCCTTCCCTACCGATTATGTCATGGATATTGACCTACGCTGGGCAGCCGGCTACAAAGCCTTAAAGCTCTTGGAGAAGGGATCAATGCCTTGTATCAACGCTGTGGACCCTGATTCGGATTTTGTGGACGATTTATTCGCCCCATCTATGAATGGAAGGGTCAATGGCATCAATGGCCACCACGTAGATGAATCCTCTATTGAAATTGATGAGGAGGGCCTGGACGGCCTGGAGGGAGCACAAACTCCTTCGAGGTCCTTGAGAACTCGCGAAAAGAACAAGGTGTATAACTTGAAAGTTTTGAGCGACCAAGCTCAAGGCAGGGAAAAGAAGCGCCGCTCGCGAGCCAGTCACTACACGGCAAATGAAGGCCGTGTTAGCTATCTCCTGCCTTCTGACCAGCCTGTATGCCTAGACTATTACCGCTGCGTGACTTGCGGGGTCTACCACCAAACGATGCAGCAGTTACAGGCACATTTGCAGACTTTTCACCCCGCGTACAGTTATGCGCTCGAGACGACGAGTCAAGGACCGCAGTTTCGAGTCACAAGTCGCGTCGAGCCCATGTCTTCTCCCCTTAAGCAATACCAGATAAGGCCGCCCGTCAAATCGTTCAACCTTGAGACATATGTTGTTGGCGACCAGTCATGGGTCTCCTCTCGTCTTGGCCCAGATACCGTCGACGATATCTTCACCTTTTCAAAGGACAAGGACCCCTTTGATAGGCTACCTTCCCGATCGCCGGTAGCCACGCAACCAAGGTTTGGGCAACGGCGTCCAGGGGCCCAGAAGAGCGATAGGATCTTGGTGCCGAGTATTAACCAGTCTCTTTTCGATCCTATAAGCAGAGCACGGTTAATTCCTGGCCAAGAGGTGCCAAAGAGGATACTAGATAGCACATGGCTAATCCAAAAGCACAGAGAAAGCACGAGCGACTTTTCTGACGTGACTCCTGCAGAAAAGGAGTATATATGGGAGTGGGATGGTTACATCCTTCGCCAAAGCCTCACATCTGCTGCCTACTTTCCCCGAGCTTGGTTGGGCTTCGTTCGGGAGAAAGCATCCTGGCTGGTTGCTGCTGAACAACGTTTACTGGAGTTTGGGAAACATGTTAGCCTACTTCGGGTTCGCGATATGCTTGATGATAAGATTATACTGGAAGCCTTTTCCCATATCAACGAGGCAAGAACAAGGCCACAGCAAAATATTCATGATGGAAGCATTAGCGTCCAGACTGGAGAATCAGACCCAAAGCAGTCCCCTAGAGCTACCCAAATCCGCAAAGGTACAAATGGCTGTACTATCTGCCAGCTGCCCGTGTTAGGGCCTAGAATGCTGGTCTGCTCAAATAAGGTATTTTTCATATTACATCGCCTTGTGTTTCTTGAATGCATATTGACGAGAGAACAACTTTAGGTCTGCCCTCATAGATTATACCACTCAGACTGCATACAACAGGAAGCGGCTATGCCAGTTACTAAAAAAGGAAATTGGCTATGCAATGCATGCTACGCGGGCACATCGAATTAGGAGAAAGAAGTCAAAGCTAGCATGCAAGAGAAATCGGACTCTTCAATTCAAAGCATCCCTGATGGCTACAAGAGTCCTAACATGAGCTGTAACACTATGCGTAAAAATGACGATGAGTCAAATATATAGAGATTATTATATACCGCCTAGCTGGATAGTTCAGTTGTCAGGGAAGCTGAGAAGCCAAGGGCACCAAGTTGAGGCGAAGAGTCCAATGTTTCTGAATTACTTCGTCTGGGCGTCTGCTACTCTATGGGCCGAGAGATGGTCACGGTTGAGGGTAGAGGGTAGAGGTGTCATTTACGGTAATTGATTTATTGGGCGCTATAGGTGGTACACTGGGTATTTACCATTCATATGAGATGGTAGGCAGCTGAGGAGAAAGCTGACCACGTGGGATACGACAGGAGAGCGAAAATGTTTAATGGTATCAATGAAGCCTTAGATTTACTATACATGAAATTCCCGCAATTTACACCATGTTCCATGTTCCGTTTCCTCTTCTTTTACTGAATTAGAGTACCTGTGTCATTCGCTGCCGTCATCCCTATTCCATTGTCCAACTAACACGGTTATATCCGTAGTCGAGATGAGCACATTCTTAGTCATATTAAAATTTATACTTGCCCTCTCGTTTCTTCTCACTGTGCTCCTTCTCGGTACGCTGTCGCTTCCTGCTCTCTTCCGCAATCATTTGGCTCAAGTCATCATCGTAGGCCCACCTTGCACCTATGCCTTCTTCTTTGCTGCTGGCGTCATATTTGGTTCGTAGTTCGTCCTTGTTGAGGTTGCCGTGCTGGTTGAGAGAGTCGACGTCGATTGCCACGTCTATATCGCCAGGCTTCTTTCGCTTCCGGGAATCGTCATCTGCGCCAAGCACGGGTATGCCGGGCGCCGCAGAGCGCTGAACGGCGCTGATATCGTAGGCACGATCACTACCAAAGAAGCCCTCAGCGCGTACCTGCCGTTCAGGCACAACAGTGTAGGCAGAGCGAGGAGCAGAGGATTCTTCTGTGTCGAATCCACGCCGCTCTTTGCGTAAGTCCATCTCGCCAGCAATAGATGTTTCGACGCCTTGTTGAGAATAGTCAGGATGTACCGTGCTGGCATATCCTCCTGGTGTCTCGAGCCCGCTGGGAGTCTCAGTGCCGCCGGGGACATCATCATCCTCCGATTCCTCCTCTTCATCCTCTTCCTCCTCCTCTTCAGATTCCTCTTCGCGAGGCTGTAATTCTCCCCAAAGTGTGCGCTCTACAGAGTCCCCGTTAGATAGTTGAGGTTGCGCTACTTGCGCCTGGCCAGAAGCACCATTTTGCGCGGTGAGACCAAAAACATCGCCGCCATACAATGGGCGGTTGAATTCGTCAACTGGAGGCTTTCCCCAGCCACCGGGATGGAAACCCCATGATCCTCCGGACGGCGGCGGCGCGTTCAAGCCAGGTATCCTCAAGGTAGGATAGGACGGAGGAGTACCGAATCTTTGCTGGTTGATGAGCCAAGGAGGTGGTGCACCAGGTGGCATACCGAGCGCTTCTTTTGTCGCATCGCTCAACTCCCCAGAACGAAAGTGCTGATAGTCTACCTCGGTTTCTTTGCCTTCGTAGTAGACTTCACCAAATCGCGTCAGCTCTGGTTTCGTCTGGAAGCGGAAAAAAGCATCGTAAAGCCTCTGGTAATCGATATCTAATTTGCCCATCTTTGGTTGAACTCGTTCTCGCTGCTTCTGTTTCAGGGTCTGCTCTGCTTGTTTCTCCAAAACTGCGTCGCGCATCTCGGCAATACCAGTCTCGGCGATGAACTTGGGTAATCGAAATGCTGATTTCTCAATGCCTCTCTTTGAAGACAGGTATTCTCGCTTCATTGCCCAGTGAGCTGGTACGGGAACGACGTTTCTCTGTGCTTTGACTTGTACCAAGAGCCGCGGATCGGAAGCTGAGATATCGTGCCATTCGACCACTTCTGGTATGTTGACGAGAGCCTTGAGCTGCGCAACGGACAGCTTACTCATCTGCTTTCGTTTTTTCTTCGATAGTTTTGGCTGACCAGAGTTTTCCTCCTCTTCATCAGGGATATCATCATTGTCGCCGAAGAATACGTCTCCTTGGTTACCAGCATTGGCCTCTTTAGCGACTTGATCCTCTATAAAGGAGACACCGAACTTGCTAAAAATATCTCTGTAGGCAGCAAACGCAGGGTCGTCTTCCAGCAGGTCGTCTTCGATCGTATCGCTTGCGAGAGCGGAGGGTTTGGCCGAGTCGGTCGCACTTTTGACATCGAGGCCATCTACAGGCTGTGGCGATCCATCTCTTTTCTCGACATTGGGCCCATCAGACTCTTCGGATGTTTGAATCTGTATCAAAGTGAGAACTGTGTGACGCGTAAAGACGGTGGATAGGATGGGACATACATCTGGCTTGACCTTCTTTTGTTCCTTCTTCTTCGCCCTCCGCATCTGGTTCTTGGTCATCTTTGGGGCCGCCATGGTGATCCCGAGTTTGGCGAAAGGTTGTTATTGGGCTTAGAGAGCGCGGCTGGATTTGTCGCCTGAGTAAGGAGCTGGAAAACAGCGTAAAGACCCGCGAGAGCGACGACGTATTGCTTGGGATCTCTTCCCATGCCGCAGCAAACTGGGAGAAGCTCCGTAAAGATAATCGAGGCGCGACAGAGGCTGTATGGAATCGGCCAAGCGAGCAATTGGTGATGGCGCAGACCCGACTCGGGAGTTTGGCTGAGATAAAGCCTGCAGTTAGTATGCTGTGCTGTGATGCCTTGCTACTACGGAGCCCCTACTAGTGGTAGCAGCTTTTCCACTTAGAAAAAAAAAAGCCAACGATCATGTCTGCCAAGCGCCAGCGCGTGGAAAGGCTGGGGCTGGTGGGGGTCGCGGCTTTCGGCAGAACATCGGATAATAGCACCAAGTACCATGATAACACTGCGAAGAGATTCGGCAGCCGGGCGACTCCTTCGTCTAGCCAGAATGACTTTTGGATTGCACCAAGTCCGCGCTGTCGATCTCCTTTCCACCACGGAGACGCAACTTTTTTTTTCTGCCCTTTGTCCAACTTCGCATTTTTTTTTTCTTCCCCCCTCTCTTTATTTTGTAGCGACAATTCTTTTTTTTTCTGTCCTTGACAAGAAGCTATCAATTCACATGGCTCTGCTGTGGTAATGGACAATTTACCGTTTAACCCCTGTCTCTCGTTTTCAACTCGTATTCCAGATGTCAATTGATGCAGCGCCGTAACCCACCAACCAGCACCGCCTCTACGTTCTCGTTTGCTCTCGATTGTCAATCGCCAACACCAGCCCATACACCATTTGCGCACTCGGAGACACCCACTCTCGAACAGTCCTCTTTATTCATTTAAGCGGCTGGAAATAGAACGAAAAGTCCCGAAATTTCCAAAAGTTGAACAAATCACGGCCGCTGCGTAATGGAAAAGTTTCCGAGTCTGGCGGAACCACCACATCTGGGAAACGATTTCTCGAACGATGGCAACTCTCTGAATCCACCGTCGATAGCCTTCAATGGCGTCGGCAGCAATGGCTTGAGCAGCAATGGCTATCCCGCAGGAAATACGTGGTCGGCGTCAGGCCGCTCCCACAACCGCCAAAAGAGCCTTGGTGATGCATTTCGAACCATTCGCGCGAGAAATGGCAGCATGAGCCAAAACGCTCACGAGATCGCCGATGCGCTACGGGCTCCCGTGTCCCCAAAGCTTGTCGTATGTCACACCCTGCCTTGTGTATAATGCTGCGAGGTGTTTAGCTGAGGAGAAAATTAATTTCTTTTCATATGTAGATTCTCTGCTTGATGTGGTACACGTCATCTGCCCTGACGAATACGTCGTCAAAGTCCATCCTCAATGCCTTTAATATGCCCGCAACGTTGACGCTGATTCAATTTGCGTTTGTATCTTCTCTCTGCATCTTTCTCTCTTGGCTGGCTAGTATTTTCCCTGTCCTCCGCACCAAAATCTCTGCGTTAAGATACCCCATCCGCGAGCCCAGTAGAGAGGTCATCATGACAACGCTACCACTGGCGGTCTTTCAGATCGGCGGCCATTTGCTCAGCTCAACTGCAACGGCCAAAATCCCCGTTTCGCTTGTTCACACTATAAAGGGCCTTTCGCCGCTGTTTACGGTGCTAGCATATAGAATGGTATATAACATCCGATACCCAACTACAACCTACCTCTCCTTGATTCCCCTGACCATAGGCGTCATGTTGGCCTGCTCTAGCGAATCAAACTACGGCGGCCAATTACTTGGCGTTTTGGAGGCGCTCTTGGCGACCCTCATTTTTGTGACTCAAAACATCTTCTCTAAAAAGCTGTTTAATGAAGCCGCAAAGGTCGAGGCCGAGGGTGTGGGGGGCCCATCGAAGAAGCTCGACAAGCTCAATTTGCTATGCTACTCATCTGGCATGGCTTTTGCCCTGACTTTACCGATCTGGTTCTGGACAGAGGGCATCACCCTTCTGAAGGATTTCCTCCACGACGGCTCAGTAGACCTCAGCGAGTTGCCAAACTCGATGGACCATGGCCGCCTGACACTGGAATTCATTTTCAACGGCACATTTCACTTTGGACAAAACATTATTGCGTTCATACTATTGTCCATGGTTTCTCCCGTCACATATTCGGTTGCAAGCCTCATCAAGCGCGTGTTCGTCATCGTCATGGCCATTATTTGGTTCAGGAGCCCGACGACTTCCCTACAGGCAGTGGGAATTGCCCTCACCTTCCTAGGACTTTATCTCTACGACCGGACCAGCGAAAGCAACAAAGCCGATCGGAGCGCACGAACGATGACAAAGCCCCGGAATGGAACACCTTTGTTACCGCTCACGGAGGCACCGGCACAGACTGGTCGCTTCCGTGCCTCCCCTCAACTGAGGAACGGTGCATTCCACCCATAAAGGGGGTTTGTAGCAGCTGGCGCTGTTAGGGCCCCTCCGCCGAACAAAACTAAAATAGAATATCTAGTACTGCCAAAGGCAGAAGACGACGAGAAGAGGCACAGGACTCGATTAATGCAACCTAGCGTCGAAACAGATGGAATTTTCTCCTTCTTTGGCTAAATAAGGGGCAGCGAATGCTTTTTTGATAATTATCCATGTGCTATATATACATATAGCGCCGTCAGATCCAATATCTGCATCTTCTCTGTTCTAAGAATCAAACAGCTACAAAAAGAGAAAAATACACGAAAGCTATTATTTATAGGCATAAAACTGGTTGTGCTTAGGGAGGCAATGGCGCTGTTTCTTAGGGAAGATAGGACGGTCATTTAGACAAGTTACTTGATATATATCTCGGAAAAAGGGGGAAAATGTTATTAGAAGGGAAGCATCTATAGAAGGGTGCTTTGTTAGAGTGTCCCAGGTGTAACAACATGAAATAAACTTTTGACTTGATATAAAAGCTACCGGTTGATCGCGCCTTGCACGTTCCAGATGCCTATCTCTATGTCTGCTATTTTCTTTCCTTGTTATCAACATTTTACTGTCGCTACTATTATCACTACTATCATCATAATTACTTTGGAAAAGAAGGCAAAAGAAAAGACAAATGGCACAGGCACAGGCAACTCACTCATTCACCCATATACACGTTTCTTTGACGAGGCGTTGTGTCAAGGCATCTATTCATTGACCTATCTCTATCTACTGAGAAAAACATTAGGATGATGTTAATCCGCCGCAGGGCCAAGGATGATTGTGTATTATGCGAAAACACATTATGAATCATCCACACGCACGCTTTAATAATTCCATCGACCAGAAATAACAAAAGAGATGAGAACACCAATAAAATGTATATCCGTACCGCCAGACCCCCGATAAACTCCGTTCCACTTGTGAAAAGGCCGTGGGTCCCATAAGCTCGTAAATTGAATAACACGCTGCATGAAGTATACGTATTAAGATGAAGACCTGCTGAGAGTGTTTCTCAGCATAGCCTCCAAATGTGTTGTACAGTTCCCCTATCCGGGGAAGATGAAATGAGAGAATCTTTAATGCTTTAGGATCTTCAGCTGCTGAACTTCGATCCCAATCAAATGCCGATTATTTTAGCGCAGTGAAGGAAAGATCCAGGAGACAGGTGACTCGAATCGAGCAGTCACGCGTGCCTACCGACAGTGGCTTGCCTATTTCTCGGCTTATGCGATGTTGCCATCTGTGCGTAGTATGATCCACACAAGAGGCAGAGATTCGGCGATCCGCAAACGTTTGTTTTGCACTGATATCAGCCGAATTTTGGAGAGGACCAAGAGTTTCTGAGAGGCTATGGGTAAATGGCGGAAGAGGCACCGCAACCGGACCGGAGTGGACGTGGCTGGTAGTGCAAAGAGATCTGGACTTCCTCTAACAGAAAAGAAGTTGGCGCGATTAAAGCTAACTCTCAGTATTTAAACTCCCTTCGCCTTGCTGCATTGTCGTATGATATTTTGTAAGTAGAATCCGAGTTTAGCGCTGTGGTGGCGACTAAACAGGGGCTCGAAGACTCCATGTCCACCAGGATGTTGGAGAGGAGGTTGGACTACTCGGCAGTGTCTTATGTAAAAAAAAACAAAAGAGAAAAAAATAAGACAAGTGGTTACAATATGAAACCTCCTGGCGCATATTGAAGCTCCTCAAAATGAATGGTTGCTGGGGTTGTAGCTCGTTTCCCCGGATTCAGCTCCCGAAGACGTGGGTGTTGATCTCCGGCTAGAGCTTTTACGGTTGAAGCCTAAGCCTAATTTTGCGCCGACCTTTTTCCAGCCTTTATTATGCGCTGCTACCGCACGGTGAAAGCCCCCAGGCGAAGTATTGAAGGTCCATTCTGAGGTAGGTGGGGTGGTAGGCGGTGTCATGGGTTCCGTGACAGGTGAATTGCCATCGCTATCAACCGTCAGAGCATCTTGATCCGTACCGCTTGAGGCGGCTGTTCGGTCTGATGATGCCTTGGGCGATCCGAGATGAAAGTCATGATGGCCTTCGGCCGTGGGCGCAGCAACGGACTGCAAGAAAGGGACCAAGAGAGAATCGTTCATTAATTCATAGATGATGCGTCCAGCTTCGGCAAGTTCGGAGGGATGCGGAGGGCTAGGACCAAAGGGCACGCGAAGGAGGCGATCTCGAACCTGAGCAGGGATGTTCACCTCGCGAGGGGCGCACGGAATTATGTAGACCTGCATCAGCTTCTCCCACCAGGCGCAAACCCGCTCCCTATTATCATCCGAGGGGGTCGCTTCGGAGAGGAACTGTTCGTAGACGGAGGAATAGCGCTGAGAATCAAGGGTAAACTCTAGCGTCTCCATGCAGTGGTTTTGCGAGAGATAGGCCATGAAGGCACTCAGGGTCCATGGGGGAGGGGCGGTATCGAGAAGAATCTCGTTGAGAGTTGGTGGGTGACCCGTCATGGTGTATCGAGGAGATGATGCTTCGGATGAGGAGGCGAAGCTAATCGGACGTGAGTACGATGTGAAGGATGATTCATTGAAGTCCTCGAAGGCTGACAATGGTCGTGGCTGCTGTCTTGTGTTTGTACAGAGGGTTCCGAGGGTTTGTTGTCTTATCCTGGGTTTAACCATGCTATACGCTGTCACACCAATGTGTCTGCTTGCAATGTGCGTTCCCTGGACTTTTGGCAAGAGCGCTTCGAGTAGGCCCTTACCAAAAGAACTCTGGGGAAAACACAGCAATTATAACGGCGCTGCACGATGTATTGGATGAGATGGAGGCTGAGAAGGGGGTCCCGGCGAAGAGGTGATGCGGAGACAGCCCAATCAAGCCAATGGGTGTATATCGTCTTTCAGCATCCGGGAGAGATGCAAGGACAGTGAAGAAAGTAATCCCAAGCCCCAAGGATGATTAACAAATGCTGATGCTGATGCTGAACCGGAAACAAGCGGAGCAATAACTCGGTGATGAACCCAAGCCCAACTCTAAGATGGTCACGTAATCCTTTGGATCCACAAGGGGACAGAGAGCATGAAGCAAGATGCAGAGGCAGAGGTAGAAGCGGAGGCAGAATCGAACAAGACTCGACAGTACATGCAAAGGCGGCCGTGAGGAGGATGATATGGAAATGGATCTGCCTGTGAAGCGAAGAAAGGCTCGACTTGACGAGAGTGAAGGAACGACGGCGGTGAGGACGGATCGTCTGTCCTGTGGCGTGCAGAAATTCAAAGCACCTTGGAGGCGAGGTATCCGGATGCAGGGTGGACAAGATGGACGAGTGGCGGAAGATACATTCTTTTGTACGGAGCATGCAACGTAGGTACATCCCACCAGGGTGGATGAGGTGGCGGGGGGCAGAAGGCACAGATGCACAAGGCAGGTGGGGCTGGGACAGGCGACTTCCCTAGTAGCCTGCCATGGCTGCGAGCTAAATCAGCATCGAGGCCTATCGGGGATCGGGAGGTGTGGTTCTGTGGTTCTTTCTTTTTTTCTCCGCCCCTTCTTTTTCCAGCTGGGCTTGGGGAGGCGAAAAAGAGGGCAGGAAGGAAAAAAAAAAAGGCAATGCAAAACTCAAATACCGGCCATACTACCGGCATCGCCTAGCCACATTCATTAATGCCAAATAATTTCTCCGTAAAATCATTTTTAGCATGCGGAAAAAAAAGGAAGAGAAAGAACAGGAGGAGAGAAATGAGTTCCTGAATCAGGACCGCTTGCAGCACTCGACCGAAAGCCGTCTTTAACCCTCTCCAGCTGCATGAAAGCGGAGGAAAGGACGACCGCAATGGAGATCTCTTCCCAAAGCTGGACAAAAGGGCAGGCACGACCTACGGAGCTCTTGCACTGCCGTAAAATCATCTTGGCAGCCTGGCGGTACCTCGCAGCAGACGGGGTACCGGGTGCTAGTCCAAGTCCAGGTAGTAGTAGTCTTGGTAGTGCTGTTTTGATGCCTCGGGACTGGGTAGTATTTCCCAAAAGTCTGGTGATTATAATATCCCGATGGTCAGTTTTTCCCTTTTCGATCCATCTTTAGCAAGGGCAGAATAGGGAAAGAGTGGGCGAAGCCGAAGAAAAAAAAAAGGAAGAAAAAAAAAAAAGAGGGCGACAGCCCAAAAAAAGGGCGTGACAGAAAAGTGGCCGCCGGAGCCCTGCGGAGTATACTTGGATGGACTTGTTGACCGCTGGCAAACTGCGGGCGCGGCTCTACCAAGATGCTCTGTCTTCTCGTATAGGTAGGTAGTCATGTGGCCCCCAGCCCAAACAGCCTGTGAGGGGCAGTGGCCGCACCGTCCACTCGGCGATAGCGACTCCCACGCCATGCCACCACAGACGGCACTAGAAGCCCACTGGAAGCTGGGCCATCCAGCCAAACAAATCGCCTTGCCTGTAGTGCTACCGCGACTTCGTACTCCCTACTGTGTCTCACCACTAGTAGTACTTGTACTAGTACTACCCAACCTTGCCAACTACCTACCCAACTTGCCAACTACCCTAACTTGTGGTACTAACTGTGCTATCCAGAGGCCCTTTTTCGCCGCTAGAAAGCCACTAGAAGGAGCCTCAGCAAGCCGGCGATCCCTGCTTTTGCTCCGTGAAGGGCGCGCGGGTCCCGTTCTACAGTAGGAAGCGCGTCACCCGACATGATTGGGTGGCTTGTGGCTGTGCCGACTCGTCACATCACCCATCTGATCCGCTGCAACTTTGAACTCTGAGGGGGACTGAATCGTGCCATGGGCCGGGATGACGATTTGACAATGCCGCCGTCGCCATGTCATAACGATGCAAAAACGCCGCTAGCAGCGCCAGCACAGGCCCCCTTCGCTGCCTTGCTGGCCCCAATGCGGCGCACTCAGTGGTCATACTCGGAGTCATACCAGCACTGAACTTTGGTGCTGGCGCTCTAAGTAAGGCGAGTGCTGTGCACGCCTTGCTTTGTATTCAATCTTACTTTGTATTCCGTAATATCTTACCTGGGCCACATCACATATACTTACTACTATTACTACCTAGTACTACTACTGTATGTGCCAGATGGCAACGCAAAACCCTCCCTTGCTTCTAGTAGTGCCCTAGCAAGTAATATGAGTTAGCACGTCGAACACTGCTATGCAATCTACCGGTGTGCATCTGTTGATGCTGCCACGTAGCCAAAACATGTGGCACAGGCCATCCCCCATCCGTGGATCGTTGCATTGAAAAAAAAAAAAAAAAAAAAAAAAAAAAAAAAAAAAAAAAAAAAAAAAAAAAAAAAAAAAAAAAAAAAAAAAAAAAAAAAAAAAAAAAAAAAAAAATA
>JARFTM010000234.1:0-43704 GCA_030278935.1 Trichoderma polysporum | reverse complement strand
CCCCCCCCCCCCCCCCACTCGAAGTTGGGGACTCCCGGGACGCTGGTAAACTTACGGTATTGAATGCAGTCTGAAAGCATGGCATATAGCTCAGTAGCTGCCAGTCTCTCCACAACTTCTCGGTCATCCTTCAGTTGTGTGTCGTTAATCTTTGCCCAGTCATCCCGGATGAATAACCTCCTCCAGATGAGTTGTTTAGCTTCTCGGAGTTCATCGCTATGGCAGCTGCTCTCGGCCACTTTAAGAGCCAGCCAAAATGGATGGGCTATTTCGTCTCTTGATTCTTGTCCGAGATCCACAAGCGTCAATAGATCCACAAGCGTCATGGGATCAAGAGCTTCATGTTTAAGTAACCTTTCCATGCCATCCTCAAAAAGCTGCCGTAGAGCCTTCTGGCGTTTGGGTACATTTGCGCTGTGCGCCTCCATGGCGAAATTCAGGGCTGCAGCCTCATCAAGGGCGTCGTAAGTGCTGGGGAAAATTTGAGCGTAGAGCTGATCTTGTATTTTAACCGTAATAAGCTCTTTGTCAACTTGCGCGAGTTGTTGCTCGACTCGAATCTCGTCAGCATTTAATTTGAAAAGGCCCGGTGCTTGGGCTTTTTGTTCAATCTCGGCTAACAGAGCGAGTTTCCCAAGGCTGAGTTCGATTTTCTTGCTCCATACTTGCTGCTCCTTTTCGAGAGCAAGGTGGACAAGCGTCTCCGCAGCGTGGCCGACTTGCTTCTCCTGCTGAACGTCGTTGATCCACGAGATCCGTGCCAGCTCCGGTCTGCTGCGAAGGAATCGCGTCTTGAAGCCCAATGTCTCAAGCTGAAATGCTAATACGGCATCAACTCCGTGCTTTTCGAGCATATATTCATAGACGGGGAAGGCGAACTCTTGACCATATCGAGTGAATCGTTCTTCCAGCTCGGCTTCTTTTCTTCCTTTCAGCGCCCTCAAGTTTTGCAATTCGAAAGAAGTAAGTCCAGGCTCGGTGAGCATCAGTTCCAACTCTTCAATATGGTCAAGTAAGATAACCGCCAGACCATCCAAGCAGCCGTGCTTCTCAGCGATAGAAGCTCCTTCTTCCCATTTGCCTGCTCGCCCAAGGCTGATAGGCCTACTATATCTTTCTTTTTGGTATTCCTTGGCAAACGTTTGGCCCATGGATTTCTGATCCGGGGTCGTCTCGGCCCATCGAGCATATTCCAAAATCGAGGTGAGCATACCATCAATCGCAGAAGGGAGATCTTTGTATATCCTAGCAATGATGACAGGGTCCGGCCTGCCTGATAGCTTGGTTTTGTCCTCTACAGCGTTTACCCTCGACCACTTCTGATACCATTGATCCGAAAGTTCGACTAGGCGCGCAATGTTGTTGGCAACATAGTGACAGCCTGTCCATGGTTCAGGGAGGCCGTCGTAGCCATCACGCAGGATGCCCATCCTCAACTTCTCATCACCTAGCCCGTAAAAGGCAAGGTTGCTCCTGCGGAAGTCCAAAGCGCCAAGCAGAGTGCATACGTTAATCTGGATGGCTTCAGAAACCATAAAGGTCACCTTCGCGTCATCTAACAGTTTGTCTTTATACAGAATCTTGATAACTTCGTATGCCCATGCCACGAAAATTTCAAGGCGGAATATATCGTTGATAAACCAATGGCGGATTCGGTCGACCTCGCCAGCTTCAGGGCTAGGGTTGTGCTTTTGATCTTGGTGAATGAATTCAACAATGTATCCGATCAGACTCTTCTTGCTGTCAGCTGGACGCGCTGTGACGAAGGCCTCCTGTCGTTTCCAGAGGAGAGTTGCAACATGCATCTTTTCTGCATTGTATAGCAAGTTCCAGCGGGTTTTACGGTCCAGATGGGTCCCGGTTGCTTTCAGGTGAAGGATAAGTTTTTCCAGTGCGTTAGAGCGTGCGACAAGGTTTTCTTCTAAAGAGGCTGGCAAGGTAGAGATATACGCAGTAGTTGAGCTCAGAATCTCGTTGCTGACTTCCAGCGCGGCTTGCGCAATTTCATCCTTGGAAAACTGGATTTCTTGGCGGGCGTTGAATACCAGAGGATTATTCTTCTTAGTACCGAAAAAGACTGCCTGTTCCAGTTTGCTTTTGGCAGATACCAGTGGGGGTTGGTCGCTGGCGAATTTGTCCACGTCCGTTGTGGCAATACGAACGACTCCAGCGCCACGCACTACCAATACCACAGCTGGATTCTTGCTCTTGGCCCGAGCTGCTCGGTTTTCCTCGTTTGAAGGTGACACAGGTGACGTCTCCTCAAAGCCAGATCCAATAACCTCGTGGACATTATCTTCGCGGAAATCGATCACGTCTTCGAATGAAGGCGACAGGGTATGTGTGTCGGTTTGAAGTTGATAATCGGGGGATTCCGGAGATACAGCGATAGATACTATTACGGCGGCACGATCGAATACTGCAAATGCCACGAGCGCAGGGCGCGGAAGATAGAGCCGCGGCCGTACTGCCTGGACAGAATCTGTCTGGGAAATCGGTGTGGTGTAGGATGTAATCGGTCGAATCATGCCTACTTGGTATCCCCTCTGAGTGAGAACGACCTCAACCAGGGCGTAACGGGAGACAGCCCGACTAGTCAAGCTAACAAGTAGTAACAGTTGTTGCACTGACGGGTCATCGGTAGCCGTAGCGGCGCTAAGCTTGCTAAGATCCAAATATTTATGCTCCAGACCTTTGGGAACGAAAGTAAAGTCGATTGCTTCGAAGGAATCGGCCGGTAGATCGCGGCAAAAAGGATCGACTTCCCAAAGTGCTGATGTGACGGACTCTCGAACATCGAATTCGCCAAACGGTTCGCTATGGCCTCCACGGTGAACTCTCCATGATTGTAGCTTGCCCTTGTTTGTTAGAGCAATCACATTCTTTTCGCCTACTCTTGCAGATCTATCAGCTCGAACAGCTGCAATGTCCCCCTTAAGGCTTAGATGCGAAAAAGCGTAGCGAATGCTGCCGAATAAGCCGCTGGTGCTGGTTGAAAGATTGCTTCGCAAAAATTGAACGGAAATCGCTGGTCGTCCATGGCTGTCTCGCACATTCATATAGGCCAAACGTCCACTATTAAAGGTAAGGAGAAATCCAGCAGTCTCTGCATTGGTGATAGCCACGACTTTTTCGCCCGAGGACATTCCAGAAATCAGGTATTCGACGCCGGATCTGTCTTTCTTGATGAAGGCGAACGTAGCAGCGCTAGAAATAGACTCCCAAAAGACGACCTTGCCAGTGCTAGCCATTACAACAACCAACCCAGGTTCGGTTGATGATGCAGAAGGAGAGACGAGACATCCTACTGGGAGGGTGTCGTTAGGCTTCGAGGAGGATGGAAGGGTGAAGGTGAAGGTCTCGGGGGATTGTGAAGTCGAATTATAAGGCCAAACGACAGCATGAGTAGGTGTTAGTGTTAAGGCGTAGCCAGTTGATGAAAAGACGTCGGCGTGTTGGCTCCCTGCTCGAGTTAGTACGCGAAGGCGTAGGCAATAAAAAAAAAGATGAAACGTACCAGACCAGTCACTTCGGATTCTGTCGGGCAGGGCTGGCAATTTGCTGACAGTGTATGCATTGGTACTCGTCTAGAGATAGGAAAAAACATTATGTTAGCATTCGACAATGGAAAAGTTTTGTAATAATGCATGATGCGATGCGGAAGATGAGAGCGAAATAGGGAGCTTGCGGCGTACCAGAACGAGGCTCCCGTCACCCTTTTGAGCAGCACGGTCGCCATGCTTCGGCTTTTTCGTCCGCACAATCAGCTCCTTGCGCAATACTGTCTGTACTGGAGGTGCATTCTCGATGGCAATATCCTTCTTGGGTTCGGCGGCGGGCGTTGCAACCTTTTCCGGCCTGACCTCAGCCATCTCTGGCTGGGCGTCGGTGTTATTCGTCGAAGTCTGTTCGCTTAGAGGCACGCGCTGTCTCTTCGGTTTAGGAGCCGCCACAAGCTGCTCCTGGCTCTTGGGGCGCAATCGCCGACGAGAGCGAGTGGCCGTGGCTGGGCCTCCTTCAGTCGCAGATGGAGAAAACATGATGATTAACGAGATGCTGGGCTAAAAAGTTTGGATCGCAGGGATCGCGCCGGGCGCGCGAGTCGCGATGGGTAGCTGTTGAGGATTCCAAAGCGTCTTCGAGAGATGGATTTGGTGATGGAAAGAGACTCAGAATCGCATATCGAGCTGCCTAGTCCTGGGCAATGAAAGATGCAAGATTGACCTCCACAGGCCAAAGGGCAAATGTGGTGTAGTGCGTGAGAGAAGCAAAACAGCTGCTTGGATTCATTGGCTCGGCCGGCGGTGGGCGAAAAACAAATGGGCAGAATTGTTGGCACACGGAGGAGTGAACCGCGAGGGTACGTGGGCGGTCACCTGATTAACGCTATAGAGTAATGTACCTCAAAAGTACCCTTGCTCTGTCGCGCGAAGCATCTGACGTACCCATGCGGTACCTCTACAACAAGTACCTAAAAGGTGGCTAGTATAAGATCTAGTACTTGCCTACAAGGTCCAAAGCAGCTCCAGAAAAAAAAATCACACTGTCGTCAGAGATCTCTAACCAGGAGAAAAAGCTATGGATGGGGTAGTCGTGCGCCTGTACAACGATGGCCATATAATTTTGCTATGATTAAGAGGTACCTTTTATCTTGATTCTGCATTCCAACTTGTTGAATGGCAATTGTCTGGGCAGCTTAATAGCATGCATATGTAGTTAATTAATGGATATTGATTCACCAACCTCTTTCAAATAGGCTGGGGGAGCGCCACTCGAGAAGCACATACAATGGTTGATAACTAAAAATGTGGCGCTTTGTGAGATTCGTTTCGTTTGTTTATTGTAACCAAGTGAAATTGCCTGACAGTGACAGGACGTTGCCACTAGTAAACAGCACAGCGCCCTCAGTGTCAAAGTTGCGCAATACATGTATTATACCACTGCTCGTAGCATCAGCTCATAGACCATCACCGACTGTACTCGAGTAGTCTACTTTGGATTTAATAACAATTTTTTTTCAGCATCTCTTTTCCTGCTCATTCTTCATAGCTGCCTCTTTTCTATATCGCTGCCTATTCTTTCCTTCAGCTTCTGTCTACCCTGCCAATATCCCCTCCCATCACTCAATGTTATATGCTATTAAACCAAAGTTACTCTATATAGACAACGGAAGCAGCAGCCTAAATGACCAGCCATAAATGATTGTAAGTGGATGAGCTGATTAATCAACATGAGGAGATTCTCAACCGCAGTCACCATCACCGATCCTTTGGTCAAATACCATTCTCTAGTGGCCGCAGGCATATACTCTCCCGATGCTGCACAACATCGTCTGGCACGGCATTTACACAAGATATATGTCCGCATAAAAGACTATTCTCCCCAGATCGAATACCGTCAGCGGCTGAATCAAGTTGCCCGCCTCACTGAGCCTAAAAAGCCGCTGGAGGAAGAGACTGGAGAAGGCATCTTGGCACTACGGCACCACGCAATATGGCGGAATCCCCTCTTCAAGCATCTGCTCAACACCCCTGAAGGGCGAGAGAGTCTGGCCCTTACGCGAGCTTTTACAAATCACCAAACAGCGATAGATATCGACTCCCCCAAGGGACTCTTTCTTTCTGGAGAGGTTGGCACGGGAAAGTCCATGCTTCTTGATCTGCTGGCTGAAGGCCTGCCCACACAGAAGAAGAAAAGATGGCACTTCAACACATTCATGCTTTACACTCTGTCTCAGCTCGAGAAGCACAGGAAGTCAGACTCCCAGCCTTCAAATACAGCCGCAGAATATTCTCTCCTTTGGATGGCCAAGAAACTCATCGATGAGTCGCCAATCCTCTTCCTAGACGAATTCCAGCTCCCAGATCGAGCTGCCAGTAAAATTCTCAGTAACTTGTTTGTTACTTTCTTCCAACTTGGTGGAGTCCTTGTTGCGTCTTCAAATCGAATGCCAGAAGAGCTGCAGAACGCTACGGGCATTGATTACGCCCCGACATCAAGAGGTCTTATGGGCAAGATATTTGGTGGCGCGTCTCGTAACAGAGGAGAGCTTTTCGGCCAAGCGAGTGACTTTGCCGCATTTCTAGAAGTCCTCAAAGCGAGATGCGACTTCTGGCAGATGGAGGGAGCCCAAGACTGGAGACGAAGAGAGGAAGATTCCAGCCCTACTGCTTCTGCGAACCAGACGGGAGATGTCGGCGACATCTTGCACATTAGCACGCCAACTGAGAGGAAAGATGATGAGGCCAAGTCTCAAAAGAGACCATATTACTATTATCTCTTTGACGAGGACGGCCAAGCTTTCGAACAGAAGACTCGGGAGATCGTTTTAGGGTCCGATCGCAAGCCAATCCCATGGGAATCGTCCAAACTCATCGTCTATGGCCGCCAAGTCGTTACACCATACCACTACAAAGGCTTCGTCTTCTGGACCTTTGACAAGCTCGTCGAATCATTCGGGCCCGCAGACTACCTTACAATGGCATCCACCTATCACACTTTCATTATTGACCGCGTCCCCGTGTTAACGATCCTCGCCAAAAACGAAGCCCGGCGTTTCATCACCCTCCTTGACGCCATGTACGAAGCCCGCTGCAAGCTCATCATCCGCGCCCAAAGCCCCCCTGATGACCTATTCTTTCCCGAGTCATCAGTGCCCCCAAGCTCATCAGATGGATTGAAAGAAAGCAGTAAAAGTTCAAACCCCAATACTGACGATGCAACTTACTCGGAAACGATAGCCGAAGTCTATCAAGACCAGCTATCTCCCTTCCGCCCCAACGTATCCTACTACGATACGAAATCCGCTACATCGAAATACAACCCAGACCAAGATTCAGATTTTGGCCTGCAGAAACGCCCCGTAGACTTTGCCAACGCTGGAGCCTTCACAGGTGAAGATGAGCGCTTTGCTTATAAGAGAGCTGCATCACGACTGTGGGAGCTATGTAGCGCGAGATGGCACGCCAGAACGGGAGATTGGTGGCAGCCGTTGGCAGTAGAGGCGCGCCACTGGGAAGGGGGTGAGGCATCGAAGCCATACCAGGTGAAGCCCATGGAAAAGAAGAGCGCGGATAGCGTTGAGAAGATGGGAGAGAGCATAGAGATCGAAGAGGTAGCAGGCTTGTCAAAATGGAGAGTCAAGCACTTGAAGGAGCAGAACGAAGAAATAAGGTAAATTAAGGATAGAAGCTCATGGGCGCGTATAAGATTTATATAGACACTTGAGAAAAGTACCCTAAGATAGACTATAACAAACTACAAAATCCTACAAGCCCGCCAGGCACGAAAAAGACAATATCTCGGCCAATACCATAAATCGAATCTCGCCATCTAGCCAGTTCTACACCATATCAAAAATCGATACATCACGGATATCATGAAATAGCCTCCTCCCTAAAACGCCAATGCAATGCCCAATCATCATACCCCTTTTCTCGCCCTCATTCTCTCTGCCATACACACTTCTCTCTCTCTCTCTCTCTTCATATCTCCCTCTTCTTCACTCACAAGGTCGTCACCCCCGGTGTCCACCCCTCCCCTATCCTCTTCATGTCATCCCCAAACTTCTTGCTCGTGATCCTCCTCCCGCCCTTACCCCCCAGCGGTGCATGCTCATCAGGGTCGTAAAACGGATTTTGCAACAACCGCACGTACGCGCTCTGCATCGCCCTAAACACCGGCTTCAGCTCCGCATCCCGCAGCCCAGCGCCTACGCTCCCCATTGACGATCGCGCCGCTGCTGCCGCTGCCGCCGCCGCCGCGGAAGAAGAGGACGCCGATGGTCCAGCTGCGACACCGCTACCGCCACCGTCGACGCGTCGACCGCGCATGTCCACTATGCAGACCATCCGGACGCCCGTGTTGGTCTCGAAGCCATACGCCGCGAGGCGATCGTCGATGGCGTGCAAGAGCCCAAAGTCGCCCGACGCAGTGCTGTTTCTGGATCGCAAGTCGAAGACGTCGATTATCGAGGAGAGGAGGAGGGAGAACTGCAGGGGATTGCGGACCGGCGTGAAGGCGTTGGCTGTTGGGTCGTAGGATGGGAAGATGGAGATGTGTAGGGGGTTGTTCTGTAGGCGCGTTTCTTGTCAATAGCTGTCTATTTGCATTTTCTCGAGGGCTAAAAGAAAAAGATGAAGACTTACATTGCGGCCGATGACGCCGAGGCAGGCAACGGAAGGTATTGCGGCCGACATGATGGGCTTGTGTGTGGTTTGTAGAGGTTTGTGGTGTTGAGGTGCAGGAGCTTAGCTGCAGAGTGGGCAAGGATATATACACGTACAAGTACCTCATCTATCATGGTGGGGGTCTCATTAATGAATACTTTGTCGAACAGCTTCACTTTCTCGCATGCAGAGATAACTAAAGCTTTTTATTTCTCGTTACAGCTCTTATAAACAGTTATTATAAAGAAAAGGCCACTATATAATTTAATAAGTTAATAAATTTGGAGGCGCCCGTCGTCCAAATACGCCCGTCGCAATCTCCACCTAATGATACATACATAGGATCTTATATACTACACCAAGCCCACCCTTCTATTATCTCTTCCTTTTATTCGCCATTTTCTCTCTCTCCCATTCATCTTCATCTTCATCTTCTAGTATATTTCTCGTCTCTTCCAATCCTCGCAGCACCTCCTCCACCTCAAACGGGTCCGTAATCGCCCAAACGCCTCCTCCCTTGACCAAATCTTTCCCTCTCATACCCACCTCCTTTCCTACCAAGTTTCTGCCCACTTTGCCGGGGCCAATCCCAACCCATCGCCTGACTTTTTCTTCCTGGTCGAGATACTTGATTGCTGCCCACCACCGGACCGTCTCGAGGCATCCCCTCGCCAATAGATCCTTCAGCTGCTCTTTACTCTGAAACGGCTTGGCTGAGACGTTGCTTATACATGGCATCAGACCCGGAAATGTAATGATATCTTCATTCTCTCGGCCAGGAACACGGCTCTTTTTTGCCAGAAGTGTCTTCATGACCGTTACCGCGGGCTTCATGATGGGGCTGTGGAATGGGCTGTCGCTGTGTAGTCGCACCGCTCGTGGGTCGTGGCCCAAAAACTGTCGAACGTGTGCGATAAGCATCTTGATTCTCTCCATATTCCCGCTCAAAACGATCTGGTTCTTGCTGTTGATGTTCGCGATCAACACCTGCTGAATCGGCGGCACGTCTTGGCTGCTTTCCGACTTGCTCCCATCGCTCGAATGCCCAACAAAATCCCGAATCGCTTTGATCAAGGCCTGTAGGTATTCCGGCTCTGTAATGACCGCCACCATGCCATACTCCCCTCCGTAGTCTTGAATCGCCTGCTTCGTCGCTTCCGACATGGCCGCCGCTCGCCGCTGCACCAAATAGTAGCTATCTTCAAAAGTAATGTATCCTCCAGCGACCAGGGCAGTAAATTCGCCCAGTGAATGGCCCAGTGTGAAGTCAAAGTGATCCACGACTCGAAAGTTGAATTCGCGCTCGAGAATGCGTAGTATGAGGATGGACGTGGCCATGATGGCGGGCTGGGCTATTGTCGTCTGTGTAAGATCTTTAGACGGGCCATTCTGTATAATGTCGGAGATCTTGAAGCCCGCGCAGTGATCAATCTCTTCGATTATATGCGCAGCTGTCGACGGAAACGCTTCCAACCAGGGCGACAGCATGCCAACCTTTTGCACTCCTTGGCCTGCTCACCACTCGCACGCACGCATATATCAGTCACAAAGAGTCATTCACATCTACCTCGGCATTGCGAAAGCAAGCTTACCTGGGAAGAAAATAGCCGTCCGCGGCCTCCTAGACTGGCTCGAGTTCCATCGCATTGTCCGCGCAGCATCCCATCCGCATCCAAACCCACCAGATGCCGGCGCGCAGCATCGCAAAGTCGCCCATGTCAGCGATGACGCATCTCGGCTGACTCTCACGCCACGCCGGCACTGGAGAGCAGGGCCCGCAAAGCGCTTCATGGCCTTGCGATGGCCAATGTCTGAACCGCAAGGATTCTGCCTTCTCTCAGTTCGATAGTTGCACTCTGTGAGACCAAAATCGGCATGAGGGGGTGAAAACGGAATGTATAAGTGCCAGTGAGGTAGCTGTCGATGGTAGAGCAGTGACGCACCAGGCTAAGAAGCACGTGGGGTACAAAGTTATAAGAGGCCCGGCTGTTATAAGTCGCTGTTGCCGAGCTGTCACCGAGCTATACCGCCTGTAGCACCACGCTAAAGCGGCTGCTAGATCCCCGGAAACTTCAAATGCTCCTAAACTTGGGGTATTAAAAGCTTCTGCTTATTGGGCGCTGCAATCGCTCGTTGGGGCAATTGAAATTGTTGAGCCAATAGGATCTCATCTATTCCTACATTAATCTGTTGGTATTTGCCTGCTGCAAGATCTAGTGAGTATGCAGCTAGAGTATGCCAATGTCTTGGTATCACAAAGGGGGCTACTCTCGCATACATTCAACTGTTGCTTTCATGTTGCTTCGGACTTGGCTCGGGCATTGGCTCAACCATGTTATTCAAATCCCAACAGAGCATCAAATATATACGCCTAAATATGTATGCTGCTAAATAAACACCTGGGCAGCGTAATTGGACTTCGGTCTAGCGGTCTATTAGCAACGAATCTCTACACCTCCCTTGCTAACCGTCAAATACTTGACGCCCTTGTAGGGCTTCATGCCTTCGCTCAGTCCCCGACTTTTTCTCGAATCTATTACAATGCTCTCAATCTTCAGTCCGCTTGCCAGCCACCCCTTGACGGAAAAGCTCACTGAAGCTGAGCTTGGCATCAGAATCTTGTTCTGTGCGACCTTTTTGGGGTCCTGTACGTCGTCCGCAACCAGCTTTTCCTTGCCTGCCTTTTCGGCCGGCGTGCTTTGGTATGGCTCGTTGTATGAATAATCAGTGCCAAACCCAAATCCCGTAGGATCAAATGCTTCTTCTTCTTCATCAGCTAGAGATCCCACCACCGTACACCTCAATCCAAAGTGAGATGTCGGACCAGATATCTCCTTGGCAGGAATGGTCCACTCCAATCGCCCTTCGACCCTGTTGAAGCTCGCATCTCCCCTACTCGGCCTGATATCAGACAGGTTCCTCACATCTTCCGGCAGAGGAATGATAACTGTCAAGTCATCTAACAGCGGTGAACTCGGGGATCCAGGATGTGGCGATCCCAGCCGCCCAGGGACTCCTGCGCGTGCCAGTTGACTTGCCGCTGATGAAGTGTTTGGAGTACCGAAAATCTTATTCGTTTGTAGCCTGACCTCGAATTCGGATCCCACAGGGCCAAGACCAGTTTTCATCTCGAGGTTAACGGGAAGCTTCAGGTTATTTGAAGTTACGCTCCCACTCTTACCACTCGTAAATGGCAATAGATCAACCTCATAGCCAGCCAAGATGAACCGTCCATCGGGCGGTATAAAGCTCAGTTCTCCGGGTCGCTCATTCCACTTGTTCAGTCGAACGCATGGGTGAAAGACAGGTAGTTCCATGATGCCACTTATGTTATGCTTCCCTGACGGACTGCCCAACGTCACCAGAACATCTGGAACGCCTGACACCTTTGACGTGAACGCAATCGTTCCATTAGCAAACGCAGCCAGAGGTCTACCTGAAGGGGCAAGTGTGACGGAGAGGGTTTCGACGACATCAGCGTAGAGCTCGTTCGAAGTATGCCGTACGTTGGCTCGTCTCCATGGCAAGGCCGGCGTGTTAGCAGCCATTAGGGATGATGTGTTTGAGTTTGAAAAGTTTGCGCTCAACGGAGATTTTCTGCTCTCATATTAGTCGAGAAAATCCTCTCCACCGCAGTCTTGCAAGTTTGCACGTACCCTCCTGGCAAGCTGATGCTACCAAGCAGCTTGTCTACCCATCCCTCCATCTCCACCACTTCTCGTAGAGCATTGGGCTCCGTCGTACTGACGGTCCCAGCATCACACATCTCTGTTAAAAGCTGGGCAATGACATCATAGTTGTTTTCTAGCTTGACAGCCAGTAGTGGCGCTCCAACGAAGTCTTCGAAGGCATCGACAATTCGGTGCAAGAACTCGAGCACGAGGAGGGGTTCGATCTCCGTTGACGAAGTTGCCAAGAACAGCAGATTGGAGTGCGTTAGGCTGAAGACGAGGGTCGGAGGGTTCGCATTAGGAAGATAGATCAGGCTCGGTCGAGGAAAGGGGTGTTCGAGGTAGAGAGGCAGAAGATGGGAAGCCGAGAGCGGCCTCCCCGTGTAGGTATGCGATAGAATGGGATTCCTGAGCCAAGTCGTCATGTCAGCCGGCGGTTGTTACAGAGAGTCTCAAGAATAAGAGCAGCGCCAGCAACGCGAGCAAGGCTTACCTGTTGTCATCGTAGATGTGCAGCGCTTCAATAACGCCGTTCATGTTGACGGCCCAGCGCCTTGTCCAAGGGTTGTCAGAAGCTCCAGCTACAGCGAAACAGCCATATCCCACCTTATGCTTTCGGTCGCGCGACTAAGCATGACGAAACTCAATAATGGATGGCGCTGACTAATGACAGCGGGCCAATCATCGCCCGTCGCTGCTCAGCAGCTTTAAAACCTACCATTGCGTCTTCTTATCAAATCGTCTGATACAAGTTTGCGCGCCTCAACCTGGCAAACCAGCGGCTTCTTCAACATGGCCGGCGACAAGGTTCCGACTCTGCAGTCACTTGAGAAACCAGAACGGCTTCAGGACATCTTACGCCAGGACCGCGGCGATGATTGCCTAAGCTGCAAAGTGATAGGTTGGTAGTATTTCATGCACGGGCTTTCTTGCTCATACGGAGAGTGAAAGGCTAACAGCTGTACAGGAAGCGGTGCGTTTTTCGGACTTGCGGGATATAGCTATTTCTCTGGCATGTCACAGCTCGAAAAGCAGAGGGCCGCCATTCTCCAGAGCAAGTCATTTTTTGGCATGAGGAGTCGAAGATTTGGCATCGTCACCATATCGGCGGGCCTCGCATGGATGGGCCTCTGGAGAGCCCTCAAATGAACTTTAAGCATGACATTTTAAATATTCAACTGCGAATATTGCGATGCTTTCGACTTCTCGCGCGCTGCACCAGCCTAAAGGCTACCTGTACCACACCTCAAAAAGATACGATGAACGCCTCGGATGAAGGAGTAGCTAATACTCTACTTAACACCAAATGAATAAATGCATTTGCTCATAACTATGAGTAGAAACAATGTATTTGAATGACCATACTCATCGGGATTTCAATGAGCGGCTTTATGTATATTAGTGTACTATGTATCATTCTGCATGGGATTGCTGAGATGATCTCTACGGAGAAAGGGCATACATCATCTCAGAGATAGAAAACGAACTGGATAACCATAATAATATATCTCTTCTCTTGATTTATCTGACGTAATTTATTTCATTTTATTTTCCACGAGCTTATCGTATCAGGCCATCTACGCCGCCCCTACCAGCATATAAGTCGAGCACCAGGTAAGAAGTGCAGTCAGTGATAGACAAAATCGTACACCAATTGATTATATGTGATATTGTTGTTTCATGAAAATTTTCATTTAAACGTTTAATGTATCCATCCAAGGAGACTTCATTCCATAATCCTCACCATTGATGTTCATGCTGGTAGTCTTACTGTCTTTACTGTCCAAGCGGCCCGTCAAGCCAAAGCCAGGCCACTGGCTCCAAACCTCGAAAATCTTCACCGAAAAAGCCCCACTTTCGACCTTTCATATCAACTTTTCATACATTCTCATAGCAGCACTCCAAATCAAAATCGCCACAAGACAACGTCAATCGAGCGCATCAAAATACAGAATTACTAGTCATACACTGATAAACATATAGACAGAGTCTCACGCAGGCTATCCAGCCAATCTAGGCGCCCTTCGCCTTTCATACTCGCCAGAAATTACCATCATTCATCAATCTCACAGCCCATCATGCCCATCACAATTCTCAACCCCCAGCCAGTCGCGCCGGCGCCTCGGCGGCCACGCGCAGTAGATATCGATATGGACGTTCCATCAGATTCGGAATCAGACTCAGAAAATGGCGGCGCTGTCATTGAGGACGACATCCCCATGCACGACGACGAGAGCGTTCATGTGGCTGAAGACGATGAGGATTATGAGGATTATGAGCAAGACGACACTAGAGACGAGATTCTCACGCCCGGAACTGTAATCACTTCTAATTCTCAATGGATGCGGTACTGTCACCCCTACTGTCTTACTTTGTGCTGTTCATTTTTCTATTTCTTCTGCTCTTTCTGCTGCTCTTTCTTCACTACATGAGGATCAAGCATGCATCTATATACCCCAACACATATACGCATATATATCCTTTACATAAAATACCAAAAAAAAAGCCAATTGCTAACTCTTCTCAGCGGCCACGGCACCTACGTCCCCCTCAACACCACCTCCATCACCTCCTCCCTCGCCGGCACCCTCACCCGCACCAACAAGCTGCTCTCCGTGCGTCCCCTGCGCGCGCGCTACAACCCAGAGATCGGCGACCTCGTCGTCGGCCGCATCGTCGAGGTCCAAGCCAAGCGCTGGCGCGTCGACGTCGCCGCCGCCCAGCTCGCCATCCTCCAGATCTCCGCCATCAACCTCCCCGGCGGCATCCTCCGCAAGCGCACGGAGACCGACGAGCTCCAGATCCGGAGCTTCTTCGCCGAGGGCGACCTCCTCGTCGCTGAGGTCCAGCAGCTGCACCAGGACGGCGCGGCGAGCTTGCACACCCGTAGTTTGAAGTACGGAAAGCTGAGGAACGGCGTGTTCGTCGCCGTTGGGGGCACCGGTGGAGGAGCCGGCGTGGTGCGTTCGAAGCGCCAACTGTGGACTATGGAGACGGCCAATGGAGGCGGTAAGGTCGATGTCCTGTTGGGCGTGAATGGGTACATCTGGATCAGCAAGCACATCGAGAGCGAAACCGCCGCCGAAGCAGCGGGCATCAACCGCATGGAGGAAAGCGTCAGCTCGCAAATCTACTCTAGCCAAAACAACCACATTGACGTGCCTACGATGAGGGAGATTGCCCGGTGCAGGAGCGTGATTCTCGCGCTGGTGGAGAACGGGGTCAAGGTGGATGAGGATACCGTGACGAGGGGATACAATGAGGCGGTTGAATTTGGAAGGGAGTCAATGGAGGATGATATCTACTTGGGAGGCGAGAGGGGCAAAAGACTAGCCGCAGCATTGGCTGGACGATAGAGAGGAAAATTGAAAAGTGTTGAATTCCAACCAAGAAATTGGACGCATTGAAGATGTTATGACCGTTTTGCTTTACCAGAAGGTCGTTCAACTAGATAATAGATAAATAAAAAGACATAAAAAAAATATCGCCGTGATAAAGGCGTATAATGACACCCATCGTGAAGAGGGCGCAAGGATATTACAATACATATGTGTGGCTTACAGACCACGGTATCATAGCTTCATGATAATAAATTCGAAAGCAGTGGAGTTCAATGCAGATTTCAGTGCTCCTTATTTCCACGTGGTCGATGAAGCAGTCCCAATAATGACAGGTATTTGCTCTCACACATCTACTTCTTCCTACTTCTTCGTCGCTTCAATTCAAAGTCCTAAAGAATTCCGTTTCAGACGCAGTGTAACAGCCAAGGCAATGAGAACTCCGACCCGGACAACGAACCCTGTAGCGCTTTTTGAGCCCAGGCTCAGCAGCAAGGTGATCCAGTACTTCAAACCCTTGACTTGATTGCCGTTGCGGTCAAAGTTGGGCTTCTTCTCGGCCATGCGGTGGTGGCGATCCATCTCGCTCCACGAGTATGGCATGTACCTCACGCGGAACAGCTTGTCCGCCCAGCCGGGCACCTTTGCGATGGAGCGCTGGTGGCTGAAGGTCTTGAAGGAGAAGTAGCCGTGGTAGTTGCCCATGCCAGAGCTGCCAATGCCGCCGAGAGGGAGAGGGTTAAGCATGGCGTGGAAGAAGGCGTCGTTGATGGTTGCTCCTCCTGACGTTACATTTTTGAGTACTGTTAAGAAAATTGTTAATACACCGACTTCATAATAGTATGGATACGTGTCTACGTGAATACAACATACCTTTCTCATTCTCTTTATCCGAACCAAAGGTGAAAAGAGCCAATGGTGTGGGGTCAACCTGATTAGCCATGCTGATGGCTTCATCTAGGGTATCAAACGGTAGGATGGACCAAACAGGACCAAAGGACTCTTCCACCACCATGCTATCATTCACATCATCACATAGCACAACTGTAGGTTCGATGAAGAAATCAGTCTCGTCCATAGACCCTCCCAGAACGATCTTGCCCTTGGAATTGTCCACCATCCTCTTAATGCGTTCATAATGGTTCTTATTAATGACGCGAGAAAAGTCAGGGCTTGCCTTTGCGCCCTGCGGCATGAACTCCGCCAACTGCTTCTGAAGCTCGTCGATGAACTTGTTGAGGACGCATCGCTCCACGAGCGCGTAGTTGTGCGAGATGCACACCTGGCCAGCATTCAGCACCTTTTGCCAGAGCAGACGCCGCGCCGCAAGCTTGAGATCGGCGTTTCGGGTGACAAAGGCAGGGTTCTGGCCGCCCAGCTCGAGGAGCACAGGCGTCAGCGTCTCGGCAGCCTTCTGGGCAATGATGGTGCCAGTCCGTCTGCCACCAGTAAAGGCAATCTTGTCAAACTTGTGCTCCAAGATATGCTTGGTCTCTTCGAGCGCGCCTTGGACGCAGACATAGCTCTCCGGATCCAGCGCATCATCAAAGATCTTCTGCAAGACCATGGCTGAGTGCGGCGCCAGCTCAGACGGCTTGAGCACGAAGGTGTTGCCTGCGGCAATGGCACCCACGACGGCCGTCAGGTTGGTCTGGTAGGGGAAATTGTATGCGCCGATGCTGAGGATGGTGCCCAGCGGCTCGTACCTGATGCGCGGCTTCATAGCCCAGAACTGTATGGGCATGTTGTCAATCTTCTCGTCCTTGGTCCATTTGTCCAGCTGTTCCACGGCGTCGATGCACTCCTGCTTGCACCAATCGATCTCGCTGAGGTGCGCCTCGAACTTGGACTTGCCCATGTCCTGCTTCACGGAGAGCTCTATCAGCTCGGAGTTGTCGACGATGCTCCAGTAGAGGCGGCGGAGCTGCTGCTTGCGATACTCGACATCCTTTGTGCGGCCGGACTTGAAGGTGGTGCGAAGGGTGTTGTGCAGGGCAGTGATTTCGTCGAGAGTGGTGAACCGCAGCGGCGGGATGCCGCTCGTCTTGAGCGCCATGGCAGATAGATTTGAAGAGGTCGGCTGCTATACGAAGTTGGGTGGGTGTGAGGTATGAGGTGTGAGTTGTACAAGCAATGGTGGCGAGTCGTGTATGTGTGTGTGGTTTATGGTTTGTGGTTTATGGTTTGTGGCAGATCGATCTAGAGAGACACGGGAGCGAGCTCCTCACAATTGAAAGCTTATAGACCGCGGCAAACAAGCTTCTTTAACATGTGGAATCTCCGAATCGTCCGCTTGCTCCGTCCACCATCCCGCTATTGCAAGTCCGGGGTGCTTTTCGTTGTCCTGGTGCCCGCGGACTGCGGAGAAGAATGCAGTCATAGTTAGGTAGGTATGGAATTTCCTCTAGAGCCGGATTGGGGCAGCTTTTCGTGCTGGGTCGGCCTCGGTACTAGCAGCGCCGTGGACCTTATGGAGTATTACCGTATTACTTGCCTAGGTTCCCGTCCCCTCTCTCTCCACACTCGGGACTTCTAAACAGGAACCATACTGTAGCGCCATCTTGGCCAGGCCGGATCCCCGGGTTAAATATGCACCCCGTTTCAGACTTGCTTGCAAATGGCGGTTGTTAGTCTTGTCCGTCGGAAGCCGAAAGCACACACAAAAGATCGATTATGACAAACAACCCAAGAATCTCTCCATGGTTCTATGAAGGTAGGACTTGCTCCGTACATCTCACATCAAAGAATAGTATGTAGTTTTGTCAGCTTGTACGACGGTTGGTCGCAAAAGTAAAGCTACCACTAAGACATAGTCCCAACCTCGTTAAATAGGTAGGTCAAAATTAACACTGTAGTTATATCCTTGTGTGTTCAAAATCTCGCATTCCCGGTTTTTCTGGCCACCGCTGACACCCTCTTCCATGCAAGTCACACCTAAACGAGGGGGGGAAAAAGTCACCACCATGCATGTAAGATGAAGCTGCAACTCGAAAAGTATCCGAATCACTCTATTCGAACTAAGTCAATTGATTAACAAACCCTGCATTGAAATTTGATGGTTCAGTAATTCTAATTCTAGTAGTACTAGACCTAACATTTGTAATGCTAATGCTGAATTCAGATGCATCTCCATAAAGTAAACATCAGTAAACCAAAATCCCTTACACGGGCTTGACGGGCAAAAGACCAAGCCATCTACTTGATGGATCGTAAGAACCTTTATGTCCACTGGGAGTAATAAATCCGCAGCGCCATCTGCATGTAGCCATCGTACTTTGTTGTTAGCATTACCCTAGACGACATATTTGAAAATGCCAACCTTTGCTAGATTTTCGATGAGACTGGAAACCATTTCGAAAGAAGATATTTCCATTTTCATCACAATGAAAACGCAGTACAATAGATTTACATCTATACATTCTTAGCCCAACTCCAAGCAACTGTAGACATATATATAATCATCACCAAAACACAATCAATATCCAGTGAACAAGCCTTCTTTCTCATGCAGTTCATAAATATTTTTCGACGTCAGGTGTCATATTGTACATCCAACCGCTTCCCCAACCAAGCGGCGCCCACGTCCTCTATTATACATACATTTCTTCTTTTTTTGACCTCTTTCCGAATATCGCAGACATATACATCATATTGTTGGTATCCCTTCTACCTCCTGGCCCTTGCCGCTCCGCCAGCCGCTTTTCCTCTCGGCACCGCCGCCACCAACTCGGCAACCTTCTCCTTCTCCTGCTCTTCTGCCAGTTTCTGTATCAAGAAGTTATCAATCAACTTCTGTCCATCAACCAACAATCCTTCCTCAGCCCTCTTCGCATCCGCAATCGCCGCCTGCTGTCTATGTTCCGCCAATTCCTTTTTCCTTTCTTCCGTAAGCCGCCACTCCTTGGGGAACCGGGGCTTCGGCTCGAACTTGTGATGCCGTAGGTCCAGAGGCACGTCCGCGAAGGTGTCCTTGGGGTCCTTGGCCGCGGTTATCAGGTCATTGACCAGATTCACAAGATACTGCTTGTTCTGCGCCTGGTGCTCAAAGCTCTCGCAGCTAATCTTGACAATCTCCGTCTCCGGGTTGTATCGAGGGCCAGCAAGCTTCTTCAGCTTCTCGGCCTGGACGGGTGTGAGTTTAAGGTCGTCAGGGGCAAACTGCACAACTACTTTCTTCTCAGCAGGGTGAGTTTCTCCCATGTATGTCGTGTATCTCCATCTCAGAACCTCTTTCTCTGTGGGGGGAACGAATGGTTTGGCGAATTCTTCAATCCCAAGTGTTAGCTAGACATATATAATGGTAGCAAAATTCACAATCACTGGTGACTTACTAGCAAGAAGAGGCATCTCCCAAATCGCTAATCGAGCATAGTGCCTCATGTCTCGCATCTCGTCTAATTTTCCGTGCGCCATGGACGTGATATCATCTTCGTCAAACTCATCGTGTTCCTCGGTGTTTGTTTCTGGATCGTCCTCGTCGAACCAGAAAGATGACTTATTCGGCTTCTCGCCAGAATCGTCTCTGAAAAGATCTTCGTCTAGCGCCCTGTCCTCCGAAGCCCAGCCTGGTGTCTCCCGTAATGTCGCCTCAAGGTACTCCTCCACGGTAGTATAGCCGTTGTTCTTCGCCAGCTCATCCAGCTGCTTTAAGCTCTCAGGTGTGACGCTCTCCAGGAAAGCCTTGTTCATCAGCTTCAGGTCCAAAGACTTGTATGCTTCACCGTCCCCATCCTCTCCATCCTGGTCGCCCTTTCTCTCTGCGAATCGTCGTGGGGAGGTAGTAAATGCTCGGCCTATCGTCGATGCCCGCCAGGCAATTGGCTGTGTTCGAGGCATCCGAGGCACTCGAAGTGCCGGCCGGCAGGCCAGCATGCATAGCCTTCCGGCGCTCGATGCTGAAGCCATGCCAAATCAAATCGAAATCGCAATGCCCGCTCCAAGATATCGTTGCGCGGGATGCGGGACGGCAATATGGAACCTCAAATTTTTGGTGGGATGACAATCGCGGCCGAGATTCTCCCGAGCCACCTCTTATTGGCAGCTCACCCTGGCAAAACTCCGGCTAATCTGCCTTCACCGGAGCTCCCATAACAGACGGGGTCTTTATCTGCTATAAAGGTACTTGCGTCTTGGTAGACTTACAAGAAGCTCTAGTGATCCAAATACCAACCTGATTCCATTCATCTCCATCTATGGCTTTTGCCGCTCCAGTGATTAAATGGCAAATCTTGAACGACATTGCCTAGTAACCGTAGGCGCCACCGTCGGCTTCAAACAGCTAACCGAACAAGTCCTCGAGCCCGCATTCTGGCAGTTCCTAAGCTCAGAGGGCTTCACGTCACTTCGCATCCAATGCGGCCCAGACATTAGCTGGGCAATGGCCCGATTAGCTTCTCTCCAGGAAGACATACCGGGTGGATTAAAGGTAGACGCCTTTGACTCTACAAAGAATCTCATGAGAGATGAAATGATGCTGTGCAAGGCCTCCAGCGGATCACGCTCAACAGGCCTGGTTATTTCTCATGCAGGCAAGTCTTTTCTACTTCTTACTTTGCAAGATCAGAGAAACCCCGAATTAATCAACACCGGTACTAACACCACTTACTAGGAACCGGCACAATTCTTGATGCCTGGAAAGTCGGCCTTCCAGTGATTGTCGTGCCAAACGAAGAGCTGCTGGATAATCACCAAGTCGAGATGGCCAAGCATCTCGCAAAAGAAGGCTACGCAATCATGAGCACAGCCAGGTAAATTTTTCTTAAAAAATTTATCAAAGTCGATTTCCAATCTAACCCAATGCCTCCCATAGTTATACGGACCTCCAAGGAGCAATCCATAAGATTGACCTGCTTTGGGAGGACAACAAGTCTCGCTGGCCACCGCATACAGTTAAGCCTCAGAAGAATCCCGGCGGCATTCGTCTCTGGGATATGCACCCTCAAGAGGTTGAGAAGGAAGAGGACGCTCAGATGGTCAATGACTAGGCGTTTGCCACTTGCGGCCGTCTCTCTCTGTTGACAGCCTAACAATCATTTTTTTTTGGAGCAAAACATATCATCACTTTTTGGGGATTTTTGAAGCACGGAGTTTTTTGGAGGAGATAAATCGGCTGCAAGCATGCTTTTATCTATTTCAGACTAGATAATGACTGGGAATCATGAAACGGATTTCGGAACAGATTATGAGGCAATTCTATTTACAATTTATTTCAAGGAAGATTGTTGACTTCCCAGATCTTGACGGTCGCATCTTTTCCAGAGCTCGCCACCCGGCCGCCCGCAACCCAAGTGATACCCGTAACGCCGTCCAAATGAGCATTGGGGGCCTTGATACGCTGGCCTTGGAACTTCTTCTCTAAGCACCAGACGAAGATGTTTGAATCTAAGCTGCCGCTTGCGGCGTAGGAACCTGTGTCATCCCAGGAGATGCAAGTGACTCGTGCGGTATGTGCCGACCAGCGGTCCGTCACGAGCTCCCATGATCCAACCTTGAAGACCAGGATCTTTCCCACGCTTGTTCCCGTAGCCAAGTGACTACCATCTTTGGAAAATGCCAAGGCAGTGATGGTGCCAAGTGGACTTGACACAGATTCCTTGTATTCAAGGTTGCCACTTGAGTCGCTTACGTAGATTCTTGCGGTATTCTGTTGTCCTCCGATAGCGACATAGGACCCATGAGCCGCGATAACCTCTGGCGTAAAGTCAAGCGGGATCTCTTTGAGCAGCTTGCCATTTGAATAAGCTGCCACACCAGCGACGCTGGCCACATACACGACATCACCGGCGGCAGCCGCACCTTTTGGTTGGCCAGACAGCTTCGTTGACTCGCCCAGGAAGGTCTTGGCGGATTCATCAATCGCCTTGATAGTGTCGTCCCATCCTACGCTGTATACTTTGCCTGAACTTGCAGTAAATTGGGTAATCTGGTTCGTGTGAGCCTGGCCATCCAGGACAGTTGCAACGCCGGTTTCGAGGTCCCAGGAGCAGACACGGCCGTCGAAGCTTCCAGTCAGGATAGCAGACCCATTGCCATCCGACCCTCCAATCAGGGCCGTTATACCTTTGTCGTGGCCTTGCACAATTCTGACGGGCTCATTCTTACCCTCTTGCAAGTACGTCAGCTCGCCAGCCAAGTTGATGCTGATGATGAGACCATCTGTTCGGCCGTGCGGGATGACAACTCCGACTTGGTGGTCACGCACACTAACTCCTTCGCCAAACATCCATGTCTGAATGACACTGCCTGAATCAACCTCCCACAGCTTGACTGATTGATCTGCGCTGGCCGTTGCAAACTTCTTTCCATCCTGAGACCATGAAACGCCAAAGATGCTACCAGTGTGCTCTCCCTCTCCGATTTGCTTAATGGGCTCGCCCGTTACGCCATCGTAAAGTTGTATCCGTCTATCCTGTCCAACAGTCACAAATGTAGATCCATCAGGGGAGTAGACTGCGCCCAGGACGAAACCGCTGTGCAAGTTCGTCACGTTCTTGAACTCGAACGGGACACCGTGGTAGAAATTGACGTTTCGGTCATCGCCGACGGTGACGGCACGCAAAGGACGCTTTGGCGTGATGGTAACGGCGTTAATTGACTTGGTATGTCCAATGATTTCTCCCACCGAGTTGCCACTATCGGCCATTATAGCTTTGCCAAACTTCTGTCGGCCGTTGCCCACGGCAATGATCCGCTGGGAATCGCCATCCCACGCAATGTCCAGCAAAGGACCAGAGATGATGGGGTATTCGCCTCGAGTGGTGTCGACGGACTCAGGCTCCCATATTCTCAGGATACCGGCAGAGTCACCACTGGCGATTTTGAACCCGCTAGGCGCAAACCGAGCAATGGTGGTGGGGTGGGTGTGGCCAGTGTATTCTTTGGAGTTTGAAGGATCATCGATGGACCGAACGAAGATGGACTTGCCGGACTGCAGATCGAATCAAAGTCAGCACTCTTGTCTCGCGAGATCTAGTCCTCGAAGATGCGGTGGGCGAAGCGATGGAGAACTCACTGCGTACGCGATTCTGTTGCCTTTGGCGTCGGCCGAGAGCTGGGTTCCCTGGCCTCGGTTGGTGACAGGCGCAGCCGCCAGGATTCGTTCAATAGTGATGGACGCCATGGTTATGACTAGCAAAACTTTGATATTCGGTAGTGACTTGTTCGTCGAAACGATCTGGTCTCTGTGAGCCGAAGCTTCGTGATTCAGGAGGGGTTGAAACGACAAGTGTAAGTCGATGGTGGGGCTGGGGAGAGGTTCCGCCGCCCCAGCTAAATCGTGAGCTACTTAATGCTAGTGAAGTCGATGAGTGACTGAGGGGCACGAGTGACGTTGCTACCCTATTCAGGAACAAAATAGCCGGGCTTGTAATCGATTTTCCACGGTCAATTTTATGGGATCGTATTGATGATTTGAATATGTTTTTATAGGTTGGCAAAGTGTAAAGCTTCTGTTCCTTCCATGAGCATTGATTGGCTATAGCATATCTGCGCAGTGTGATTTTTTTATCTCTCTGCCTAGTTGCGTCGTTGTCGTCGTCAGCAAGCGTCTCCATTTTCTCCGACTTCTTAGCGATTGAGGCATTAGGCATCAAGAATCTCGAGATATACTTGTAGTAGCAGTTCCTTCACTACTGCTAGTTTATGCAGATGGCCCAGCCAATAGGTTAGGAGCATCCAGCACTTTTAGATGCCTCCTAGTCAAGGCAGCAAGGTTGGTAAACTTTTGCCCAAATGGCATCATATGGTTCCGGGGCCGTATACTTTGTACTTGTACTGTAAGTGTGTACAACGACCTAGACACACTTTATGCACCAAACAAAGCATAATGAAACTGTCACAAAAATAATAGACGGCTCTCGGCAGCTCACCGGCAGCGGAATATTTCCAGCCTGGCCGGCAGCAAGCTGCAGCTGCCCCCAAAAGGCAAGTACTACATGTATATACGGAGCACCCATCGTGGCCTGCTCCGTAACAGGTGCTACCTCAAAGACGTGGGTGTCAATTACACCAGTACGTACTTCGCACTACTACCATCTATCAGGTGGGAGCCCCTGGCAGAGACACCAGAGACACCGACTCACTCTCATTTCGCAAATAGAAGCCACCAAATCTCGCTGGTTATAAACAACAATACCAACAGCCGTGGCGTTGCGCCTCCCGCCAGGGGTAAGACCAGCCGTGTCTTGGTGTGCTGTCTGTGCCTGAAGTACAAGTACAATCCAACAAAAGAGCTGAGAGCAAAAAGAAGAAGATAAAAAAGCATAAACGACACCTCCTTGCAGCAGCTCGACAAGCCCTCCCCAGAAAAGCTTGGACCGCCTGGTGAAATTCACACACCGATTCTTGGCTGACACCCCAGTTGGGCAAGACAAGAAGCGAGGGCTCCTCCATGTCTTGTCCTGTCCGGACGAAGCGCTGTGATCAGGTCGCTTTTACCAGGTACTCCGTGTTTTGCTGAGGGCCCCCGTTCTGGAGAGAAGAACGTATGGGGGATCGCCAAAAATTGACGAAAAAGGGTTGAGAATAAGAAAAAAATTATTAAAGTAAACACAAAAAAAGAGTTTATCCCACCGTTGTGCCGTCACGGAGCATCTCGCAACTATTGAACTCTATCCCTTGCCCCCCCTGGCCAATCTGGTCAACGCTGCTGGGCTCCGGAGCTTCTCTCACCGGCAGACCAGCCGGACCTGCAGCGCCGTTGCCACTACCAGCGCTCGCTACGAAGCATTACAGCACCTACTTACTTCGTACTGACTGCTGAAAAGCGTAGCCGAGAGGTGCTAAACCACGGCTAGACAGGATCATAGGCTCCGTCTCAGTTGAAGAAGGGGGGCCGAGTCCCCGCCAACAGCCCGCACTTCCATTTCTCGCTGTTCTAGACCTGCGGCCACCATTGGCTCGCACCGCAAAGCCACTGGTATTTTCGGTTCCCACTTTCGGACCTCCTCCCTTTTTCATGATCCATACGATCCACGCGCATCCATTTCCATATGACAACAAAAAAGACACGACATAACAGATCATATTGACAGACAGACAAACAAACAGACATGGAGCCCATGATAAGCAGGGCCGGTCTCTTCTGGAGTTTTGCCCGCATTGATAGCGCCTGGCAGATACGAGGTTTTCTTCGACGGAGTACCGATATCTACGCAGTATATAGGTATGGGTATTACCGCCAGTCATACAAGACGCGATATCATGACTTGGGGCTTCTTGTGTAAACTCGTGCAAACTCTAATCACACATATACGAAGCAGTAGCTGCAATTAGTCCACATGTTATACAAGGATATAGCTAGTAACACTCTCTAACCGTAGTATCGTCTGCTTATCCCTTTCAAAGGGATTCACCGTGTAGAAAACGAAAAAGGCAATTCCCTTCTCCTCATCCCCATCCCCTAGATAGCAGCAACAGCCTCGCATGTAGCACCCGATATCCCTCGGCACCCGGCATTATCCTTACATACCACTACTAGTAGTAGGTAGTAACCCCCCCCAATCGCCGTGAATTTCGCCGTCGCCCCATGCAACCTCGACGATGAATCTGGGGGGCGTGGTAAGTGGCATGTTGGGGTTTCTCAAATGGTCTCTCCCCTCCCCCCCGGCTCGTCGCTGCCAAATAAGACTTCACCTTACCTCCCCTGGCTTCTTATTTATTTTCTTCCCTTTTTCTTCTTCTCCCTTCTCTGTTTCTTTCTTCCCTTCTTCACTTCCATTACACTATAATTCATAATAATAAACATCCCCATTTCATCATCAACGCCATTAGAAAAAGCATTCTTCTTTTTCTTCTTCTTTTTGATATACCCAGTCACATTTCATATAAACCAACATCAACAATCACCGTGATTCAATAACCATTCAACTACCACACAAGATGAAGTTCTTCGCTGCTCTCCTCTTCATTGGCGTCTCTGCCGCTAGTTCTGCCACCTCTCCAAACACTCCAGGCTCTACCTGTCTGGCTGATTACATCCTTGAGGACTGTCTCAAGTCGACTACCGCCAATGTACGGGAGAAATCACAGTCTCTTCCATCTATCCATCTAAGAGCACCTCAACTAACTCTAAGATTTCTCTAGGCCAACAATTGCAAGCCCACCGACTATGTGTGTCTTTGCGCCGCGTACCAGGCCGTCTATACGTGAGTCCCTCTCATCAATGCCTCTTATTCCTCAATCGGTATACTAAATATCATCACCAGTTGCTACAACAACTGCCCCAATGACATCCGCGCGCCTTCAGTCCAGCAACAGGTAGATTCTTACTGCCGAACTGCCTCTCTCCTGGCTACCACTCCCACCACGGCCCAAAAGACCAAGACGGATTCTTCCAATTCCGAGGAGACTTCTAGCTCTGCATCTGCCCCCAGCAACAACGACGATGCTTCTCCCACCACGGGCAGCGGCACTCAAACCACCACCCACAGCGGCTCAAGCGTTACCACCGCTGCCCGCAGCTCCAGCTCCAACGCCGCGGCTACCATGATTGGCAATGTCGCCGGCGTCTTCATGGCTGTTGCCGGTGCTGCTGCTGCCATGATATAATGAAGATGGGGGGAGTTTGATGTGAAAAGAATTGAATGAAATGGAAAGTTGGACACCGGAGTACAACAAGGCAGGCGTATAAGTGTAATTGGGAACTGTTTTCGGCGCATGATGTCCTTTGTAATTCTAGTTTAGTCGCTTAATATCATGTTAGGATTCGACGTGGAGCATACTAGAGGCTAAAGCTTATTATTTGTGTGAAGAATTGTGCCATCTGAAAAGTAAATGGCTGTAGTAAAGAGCACTCAACAGCTACGTTCGAACTGGGCTTGCAGTCACCAGGCCAGCAACACCCATATGGTATGCATAAAATAGTAATATATTGCGAGTGTATAACATGACATATTTCAGAAACCACCGCATGACACTTTAAATATTGCCAATCAGCCAATGCAAATAGGAACGGGGCCATTCGACCCGCCATCAGTCTTATTTCCGTCATCGCAAAAATCCTCGCGGGCATTACTGTATCATACAAGAAGCAAATAAAAAAAAGAATAAAAACGTAACAGTCTTTCATAGCTTTGCCGCCCTAGGCCGCGCTTTATGCTTCGGCCGCCTTTTTGGCCGAGCAGTCCTCAAGCAGCTCCCCTTTAACCCATTGCGCCGACACCTTCTGAACAAAAAAACCGAGCCTCTAATACAAAAACAAGCAGAGATTCCGAATACCCTCGAATAGTCCGTTGGCGCCAACAATAAATGAATAAATAATAAAAATCCACGCGTTATAAACAAGCCAAACCCGACCCAACCACTAACTTGTGAGAGTTCAAATTGAGAGAAGAGATAAAAGAGACGTCATAGAAAAAGAAATGTCGTAAGCAACTAAAAAAACAAAGTTATAGTTCTTAAAAAGTGCAAAAAGGCGATAAGAAATAAAAAAAAATCCAAAGGGTGGGCTGGCTCTATCAGTTGCCACATGATTCAGGGATTTAAAAGAGTATATATGTCCAGTGGGAGGATGGGGGATAAAGGTGATCCTGTGGAAAGAGACGTGTGTCTTTAGGCCTTTCGTTGCCGTCTATCTTTGGCACTATTTCTGACGGGGCCGATAAAAGTGACTTGTTTGGCTTCTTCTTTGCCAAGACGCACAGGTCCCGCAATGCTCGCTGATTCTCGGCGAAGGGCTCGAGGATCTGCCTCGTAGTCCAACGTAAATTCGGCAACATCCGAGACTGATTCTGCCTCAAGCTGGTCACTTGCTCCAGAAACGGAACAGCCCTCATCAGAATCGTACTCCCCGTCGTCACTAACTAGGGAAGGCGCATTATTACTGACGAGCGTATTGGGGCTCAGGTCAGCGTCCTCCATGTCCATGTCCTCGTCCGATAGCATCGTGTTCGACCGGTGCTTGCTGGACATGATGGCCATGTCAGAGTCTGATGGGGAAGCCAACACCATGTGGGCAGCTCGGCCCTTGCTGCTTGTCGGACGCGCTGAGGAGCCCATGGAAGTAGGTGTCTTCGCGGTCCTAGCGGGCATGCGCATAACAACCGACGCTCGGGCAGGCGGTGAGTCCTGCATGGGGGAACTGGAGCCTTCGGCTTCCGACTCCTCTCCGGCAGCAAATTCCAGTGATACCTTTGTCTTTGCATCGGCAACAACCTCATGGAGGTTGCCTCGGAAGTTGCGAGCCTTCAAGAGGCGGGACAAGTGTGGCGCATCAGTGGAAGGGCCAAAGGCTGATGCCTTGCCGGGGTAGCCAACGGCATTGACATTGCGAGGGACCTTGACAACCGACAGCTTGCCCTGGTTGTAAAGCTTTAACGAGTCGGAAATTCTCATCCGAAGCGACTTGAAGATGTCTTGATCAGCCAAATCTTGGCGCGCAAAGGCATGCACGAAAGGTGTGGTGGTAGTGGTAGTGGTAGAGATGGTGGTGGCGGTGGCAGCGGCAGCGGCAGAAGCCAAAGAGGGGACCGATGCTTTGTTGTCCTTAGGGATGTTACCCCCTTCGGAAGCATCATAGGGCTGGCCGCAATGAACGGCGGCCTCTTCGTGGCTCTTGAAATCACGCTTGTGGGCTATGCGGCAATGGTTGATGAAGCCTTGGGTACTCGAGAAGTTGTCACGATGGCAGTCCAAACAGACAAGCTTGACCGTCTGGCCGTCTGCCCGTGTCAGGACACATGGGCCTACCTTGTCCTTGGGTGGGGGGTAGCCGCTTGACAGAGACTCAAACTTCTGACTGCCGTTGCCACGACGTCCTTTGACAAGTCCAATTCCAATGTCACCATTACTGTTCCTGGTCGTTCTTCCTTCCGCAATGAAGCCACGGGCAGAAGCGTGCGACAGCTCTGGCTGCACGCCATCAAAAGCTGGATCAGGGATGAGCCACTTGGCATAGTGCCGAGAGTAAGGTCCATCGACAACGCCAAAAGGAGGTGCCCAGCGAGGGACCGCATCGCCCGCCTTGGCCACTACTGCAGGACCTTTCCCGTCGCTGACATCTAACATCTGTTGCGGGGTGGGACAATTCACAGGATACGGGATTAGATGGCATCTTCGCAGCTGCTCAAGCGCAATCTGACACTTGGCCAGCTCTTGGTTGATCAATCTGAGCTCCTTGTGTTTGAGCAAAATTTCCTGGCAGAATTCAGCTTGGATCAGGTCTCTAGCGCTCTCGAGGGCACAGGGCTGGGGCCTTGGATGAGACGATTCCTCAGCGAACGCCTCGGAGCCAGTCCTCAGACGTTTGGCTGGCACAACACAACTCATAGCGTCGTCGTCATCGTCGTCACAATGTGATCGCTTCAAAGACACATCCTGTGTCGAGGAGTCGCATGCGACAGACGAGCTTCGGCTTGGCTGACTGTTGGTGCTAGCCGCCGACCCGTTGATGGTCTTCTCGCTTCCCCGTGAATCGGAACTCCAGAACCGAAACATGGACATGCTCGTTGCTGCTGCGGTGCGACTGCACCAAACCCAGCAAAATGCGATGCGATGCGATGCGATGCGACCGAAAGGCGCAACGGCGAGATACAACTCTTAGCGAGAGGCTGAAGTTGGTGATGAGGTAATGCGCTTTTGACGCAGATAATAAAGGCACTAGACTGGAGCGAGGGAGCAGAGGCAAAATAGTGGAGCGATGGGAGTGCGCGTGCTGACGTAACGCCCAGGCAGTGGCCGTGGGCAGTTTTTGGGGTGGCGCTGGGCAAAAAGGGGGGCTTGTGAAGGCGGCTGGTTGATTTTTTGTGGCCGGCGGAGAGGTCGGAGAGACGCTGGATCTGACCTGCAGTGAAGGCAGCGCGCGAGAGGGAAGACAAGGGGTGAATGAGAGCCGGTGCGCGAGCCTGTGGGAAAGGGGGAGAGATTTGGGGGGGAGATCGAGTGCTAGCGAAAGCCTCGAGCAAAGCCTCTGGGCGAGAGAGCGACAGAGGAAGGTATAAAAAAATTAAGAATAGGGAGAGTGATGTTATGAGATGAAAGGGGGAGAATTAGAAGGCGGCTTGGGCAAAGGAAGGTGAGAAGTGAAAAAGCAAAGGGGGGAGGCGACTCAAGCTGCGTGAAAGAGGCGGTTTGTTTTTGCACGAGTCTGACACCTGGACCTGACCTGCTCTGCTGGCGCTGGCTAGAGGGGACGAAAGGCCAGGCAGGGCAGCAGGGGCGGCGAACCAAGGCGGAGGCGAGTGCCCAAGGCCAAGGCGCCTGTGACTCGACGGTTTGTTTTCCTTTTTTTGGGGGGGTGAGGTGGGCCGTGCTGGCGCTGGAGCTAGGGCTGGGAGGGAGGGATTCCAAGGCTACGAGCGCGATAGGTACCTGTACCTGTGCCTGTACTTGCGAGGAGCACGACGCGCTGGCTTTTTTCAGTGGGCAGAGCCGCCGCCGGCATGTGCCTCCGCTAGCGCTGGACTGCTGCCAGCTCGGACGATGCTGCAAGGGGGTGTGCGAAATACAGCGCACTGCGTGTTCTGTGAGCGGGGCGGAGCGGGTCACCAGCGCTGTTTGGGCCAGTCTCGTCGCAGGATGGGGCTGCAACAGGCACGGGAAAGTGCAAGTTCCAAGTACCAGTGCGCCGTGCACCGGGCATTCGCACCGTCTCCGGGGGATGCTGCTGTAGCGCAAAGTACTCCGCACATGCGGCTAGGTATACTTACTCGTGCGTTGCGGCAGCTGTCTACCGCATCTTGGCTACGGGGTACGAAGTCCAGAAACCTAGACCTTATCGCCTCACTTTGATTGTTGGGATGGGCTCATCAGCGCTTTATGTAAATCTGTCACTGATAAGATGATCGTCCCGTCTTTATTGCTCAGAGTATCTACAAGGTGCCTGAGTTGAATTTACCGGTTGGTTCCCCTCTCCCAGCTTCTTATCTCTACTGGTGCTTCGTGCTTCATATCTGCCTTACCTGCTACTACTACTACTAGCACGTATTACTCCGTACTCGTACTTCGTACTGCTGCAGCAGCTACTTGTCGACGCCCAGCCGCAACGCTAGCACATGATAGCAAGCAATACCGCTTTCAAGCCCGCAGAGTCCTGCTTCGCGGCCTGCAGCCACCCAAAGTTCCTTGGAAGTGGATGCAAACTGGAGGTGTAAAAGCAGCCGACCAGGGTGAACACACATACTACGAGTGCTGTACAGTAGTTTTTCGTTCCATGCCAGCGGGGGAGTGGCCCGGAAGAGGGCGGTAAGCCACGCTACAGGACCAACAAAGCACCAACCAGCTTTTGTTTGCCCGTAGGACAAGGATCCGGGCACTGGCGATTTTGTTTCTGTTTTACAAGCAGCCAGCCGCCTCTTTCTGCCGCAGTAGACGTTTAGGATTCGGATATGTATGCCGCCACTTTTTTTCTTTTTAATAACGGTTGACTGATTGATAAATCCCTAGGGATGAAAGAGGGGAAGGAGTGGAATAGATAGTGATTCAGAGGTTCTTTTTTGTTTGTATCAAAGGGGCTGGTGCCGTTATTCATTTGACATTCGTCAACCCACCAACACGACGGTTGGAATAACGGCTGCCACGGCCCGGTATCCAGGTCTAGCGCCGAAGATACCGGAACACAAAGGGCCCGTGTAAAAGAGAGGCAGTACAAGTTACCTCTTTCTCTCATAAAGACGACTGGAATCAAGTCTTTTTTTTGTCGTGAATATGGAATAGTACCTGCTCATGCCTCTACAAGTCTATGCACCGCTGCCTATCGTCTGCGGCCCGTAGCCCAACGCTATGGCTGCCTGCTCCATCGACAAACTTACACAAGCTTCAGCACAGTGTGTACCTGTACTTTCATCAAGTCGTCGTATCGTCTAGGCCAAGCAGGCAGAACCTCTAATAGTGGGTGTCTATTGAGGGACGAGCTAATGTCGTTAGTGCATGGCTCCAATGCAGCCCAATCCTTTGACCAATCCACGGCGTAGAAACTTCGATTTCGGGATTCGAGATCGATGCTCAATATCTGTCCATCAAGATCCAGAGCTGCCCGGCGAATTCTCGAGATCGAACTCGATATTAGCTATCAGAACGGAGTCATTGGTGGCAAGACCCTATTTAGAAAATTTCTATATGGCTTTCCCGCCATCTTCCTTTGTGTACTTTGATAGGCATGAACTGGCTCAATTAATACGATAATCTACCTAATACCCAACTCCTCCATGGGTTGGTGGGCCGATCGTACTTGTACTGCATAGCGCCCATATCCACTTTTACAACGGAGCAAGTATCAAACCGCCGCAACTTGCGTCTTAACAGACAGTCTCCACCTCAACAGCTGGCATATTCGTCATCCATTTCACCCAAAGCCAGCGTCAAACGAGTCTAGTTAGTGGTGACATTCAAACCAGCGCAGAAGAGACAATGCATTGCATTTTTTTGTTTACATGATGTCCAGGGGTCCAGTCCAGCCGTAAACTTGCATTTGGCCGTTGCTATGCGCCCGTAGCGTGCTGTCCCCCTCAAGCACGGAGTAGAGTTATCACCAGCTGCACACACCACCCATAGTCTGCTTCTATTTGGGGAACGTTGCGTTTGGCATCTTTTAGTGCCCTTGGAGATGCGGCTCAGAGCCCGTTTGACTGGCCGAGCGGTCCACGCCAGCTGCCGAACAAAGGAACAAGGTTTAGCCCATTAGGCCGCCACTCGGCTTACCTTCGGAATCGATCAATGAAGGAGAGGAACAATGGAAGACGTTGGGAGGGCTAGCTGCAGGCAGCATCGGATCTACTAGTGCCTATTATTCTTATTAAGCACATAAACTGAGGGAGTCAAAGTCTTTGAATGACTAACCAGTTGTAGGCCTATGTAGTTTTCACTCCAAATTGTTGACGACAGTACAAAGTACTTCAAGTAGAATGTAAACACACAGCCATTGGTTTAATCAGAAAGGCGCTTCACCAGAAACGGATCAATACTTTCGCGGTACTACCAACATCAAAAGTAGCAAAGTACCAATGTAGCCTCACTAGCACCAAACCCACATTTCTATCAAAAGTTGTAATCCTTTAGAAACTTTTCTTTATAACAACCAACGTCGCATTCACCACCACAGCTCTACCATGTCAACCGACAACATCTCCAAAAAGCGCAAGCAGCCATCTAGTCAACCGGATTCATCGAAGAAACCTCGCACCGAAGGAAATGTCACCCTAATAGGCCCGCATGAGGGCATCCTCAAAGAGCTTTCCACGAAACACAATGTCCTCGCTCTATCCGTCCTCTCATCTACACAAATCCGCAAGCGCGTTTCCAGTGCTACCTCTCATCTCCTCGACAAATCTTCAGACTCGCAGGCAATTCTGCTCCATGCGCGGCCCGCAGACGTATGCAAGATGATCACGGTAGCGGAGCAGTGCAAAAGAACGCTCGGCGAGCAAGGGAGGACTTGGTATCAATACAACGAACTATTCGATCTTCCCGCAGAGGCCAAAAAGAGAAAAAACGTTCCTGAGAGTACAGATTTGGCGGAAGGGTCTGAAGAGGGATCCGATAGCGATGAGAATGCGTTCGAGGCTATGGAAAGCCGGTTCGAGCAAGCCGTAATGCCGCCTCCGCGAGCTCAAACATACAAGTCTTTGAGAATATTTATTTCTCCTCAGGCGATTCCCGAACTCAGATCTAGGGAAAACGTTACGGTACAAACAAGCGAGGACACTGCATAATAGACAAGATTATGGAGAAAGGAAAAATTTTTATTTCGGCTACCTGGGTCTGGAGGGTAATTTTTTTTTAACAAGGATACAGCAATATGATACCCTAGCTTTGATACACAATCTTATTGAACTAATTATTATCTCCAGTCCGATACCCAAAAAACCTATGATACACTAATGGCAACAGAGCTAAATGCACTTAGAAAAACCCTCCTCCCTAGGGACTTTGATTGACGGGGTCAACAAAGCTTTATAACCCGACATAGACAGTTTCAGCATATTGTTTACATGCCCTACGATACAGATCCCGCCTCGACCCAATGGCTGTTTTTTGTCTCCCCTTCTTCCGAAAAAGTTTAAGGATGTTTAATAGACGGGGTGGCCCTTCTGCTTCTTCGACTGATCCATAATCCTCAAAACAAAGTTGACAATAACGGCCAACAAGAGGATGATGGCCAGGAAGGTAGGACCGAATCGGTCGTCGAAACCAGCCTGCCCCCTCACTCGTATAGACTTTGCTCTCCAGTGGTATGTGACCAAGGCGTAAATCATCGTCAACATGGCCACGCCGGTGAAGAGGAAGGCGGAGATAAAAGACACTCGGTCGCCAAAGTTGAGCATGCCGATTGCCAGGGCGCCGAGGATGACGGTGAAGTTAAGCCATGATAGGAACGTACGCTCGTTGGCGAAGAAGACCTTGGGCTCGACTCGAGTAGGTAGAGCAATGCGCTTGCCTATTTGGATTGATGAGCAATTGGTACTCTTTGCGTTGAACAGAGCATAGGGTGAGGTTAGCTAAGATGCCGCGACTTACCAGGAGCGGTTTGGAGGAGAGGCTGGGAAGACATTGTGATCGTAATGGAAGCGAAAATGAAAAAAAGTTTTGTCGCAAGGAGGGAGGTTCGAGCTGCCGCTAGTTTGGTCTAGTAACGATGACGTTCAGGGAGGAGAGCTAGAGATGTCTCTGCGCTCGATTCGCTGGCAAATTATAGTCGCTGGAACGGCGCGACACGTAGGATAGGAGTTGAAGCAGCTAAAGGTGTTGGAGGCGACAAGTTTTTTTTTGCGATAGAAATAGGTCCTCGAGATAGGAAGAGAAAAGAAAAAGCAAGGTTCGGCAGTGGATGAACCGGCAGCATCTGCAGGCCGAAAGCTGCGAAGGTAGTTTCCGCCCGTCTCCACCCTATAGGCTGCATTTGACGAGCTACGACGAGCACGTGGGCATCGTAGTTGGCTGGGAGTCACGTGCACAGCTCCGCAGCCGCTGGAGCGCGGTTTTGCTGTACCAAAAGGGGAAAAGCGAACGCAGGGCGAACGAAGCAACCTGTCGCGGTCGGAAGCACAATAGCAACACAATCGTGTCACAGGTACGTTTTGGCCGGTCTTTATCGCTGTGGCGGGCTTGATACGCTGTCAATGGTCGGCTAACCTTAGGCTGCGATCTCGCACAAGCAGTATTTTTTATCATTGGCATCTCCTACGAAGCCGCAGTGACTCCTCGCCCGTTCTCGTCGCATTAACCCATCGCATACTCTTTTCCCCCTAAACGCTCATCGGCCAGCTGTCCAAAATGTCTACCCCGGTATGCGAAACTGCCTATAGAGCTCCAAGAGGGGTAAATTGTGAGACATGCTGATAGGGAAAATAGCCCGTGCCCTTCAACCGCCTCAAGCAGATCGCCACAGATGTATGTTTTCTATCAAACCGTTCAAGCTATCACGAGCTCGCCCACGCTAACATGGACACAAGGTGTGCAGCAACGCCATCGGCACTGCGGAATTCTACGACCACGCAAAGACGGAGCAATGGAACTCCACCATTATTGTATGATAGATGCCCAACGCAGCGAACCGAGAACTGCTCCCCCAACAGCTGACTAACCTATGCGACAGAGCTCAATGCTGAAGGCGCTCATCTCCGAAGCTACTCCCCAGGGCGCCAATGCCCCCTCATACAAGTTTGCTTGCAACAGCACCATTGTCCAGCACCTGGTCCCCACGTCTGCGCTGAATAAGGCCCGCGGCGGCACCGATACCAAGTCCGAGGAGCCTCACGTGTCGACGAGCACAGAAGCCACCGCAACGGACGGCAAGCCGCATGTCGGCAGACGAGGAATGCACAGCGCAACTGGCGCATACTGGGACGAGAAGAAGGACGGCATGTGGACCTTTAAGTACGACGGCGGCGAGGGCAAGGGCATGGACGTGGTCATCATGTTGATCTGGATCGCCGTTTGAGGAGAGAGGGTGTGTGTGTGTGTGAGAGAGATTTATTTTGGGGGGGAAGCGATGGATCGGGTCTTGGGCCTGTATCTTTCGCAAGTCAATGGATGAGCATTGGCTTTGGATGTGAACATGTGACGAGACAGGTCTGGGCCATTTGCTCTTCTATAGACGTGGTGGTTCAGGAAAAAACCATTCTGCTGCCATGGCTCGCCCATGTTTTGCATCTTTGATGAAATACTTGCATACTGAGCGACGGGATGCTGCGACGGACGGCGAGCAACTAAGACATAGCATGGAAAAATAAGTTAGGGATACCTATGGAGTCGATTGTTATTTAAGCTGCTATTAATCATTATTTTCAAGTTAGTCCGAGTCATTCATTGCTTCTTCTCTCGGGACAATTGGTCACGATAACGTTTTAATATAAGTAGCTTTCTACTAATAATATGCTAAGACGTAGCTTGTAGAAGGAAGAGGCGCATTCTTTCACCATTCAGATGTTTGTTTGCGGGAAGCTTTGGCGGTTTTTGCCGAATTTGGGGGGCTGTCAGCTATATAATAGTGCATTATGAAATCCATTGCATTTAGCTTTAGAAGGAAAGAAAAGGGACAAACAGTCTTAAATCGACCTTCCCCCCAAAGCTTTCGGGCGATTAGAGGTTTGTCGTAGTATCCCAGCAGCAAACAATATAGAGAGAAAGGCATCAACCGCCCTACACCTTGATACTACATTCCGTCCCAAGAGCACAATCGCGTTGTTATACACAGCTGGATCACAATGCACGCAATGCATGCGGCCACATGGATACCCCTCTAGCGTGCTGCCGTCAAACACCACTATAAACCCTTCACGATGCAATTTTAGGTACTGGCAAATGCAGGGAGAAGAAACAGCAGGAATGAAATGCCACGCGATCAGCCGCACCTGACCTTTACCCGGTACACCGCCGGATGGGAAAGCGCTCCTCTACAGTCTTTTTTTTCTCTTTGCATTTCTTCTTAAGGATAAGTAGCTTTCCCCCCTTGACGATGCTCAAAACATCCATTTACCAAAACATACAAGCTACGGAATACTTTACAGGTGCAAGTTTCCTAAGAAGCCTTGTTTCGAGCAGCTCCTCGAGGCCATTCAGGGTCCCGAGCATCTTCTCCGCTATGATGCTAAGCTGCAGCGCCGGTGTGGAGTCGCAGCGATGACGGCTCGGACTACTAACAAGCAACAACCCCACCGAAGATCGGGATCATCTCCGGCCAAAGGGACCCTTTGAGCTGGATACAGAAGTGAAATGCTCGCAGAAACGACGGCGTTGGTCGCTGAGTGCCCATCTTCTCCAACAAGAGCGTGCGATCCTTTGTCGGTTCAGTCAGCGAAGTGATACAAGTTTTCGGGTTTAGAAGGGAGGGATCGGAGAGAGGATCGGATGGCGTCTTGGGAGGGGGCGGAGTAGCTTCCTGGAGGCCAGCCAGAGGAAGAAGAGAAGAAGAAGAATCATCTCGGTGCCTGCGGTAGTGGTACCAGCCGGGAACAGCGATGGACGTTCGAGACAAGTCTGCGACACCAGAATGAATGGAGAATGGCAGCATCCTTGGATCGAGAACGTCGACAGGAATTGCAGCGGCCAATCCGCATGCAGAGACGGCGCAGCATCCGCAGTACGGCCGGGCCGCTGATATGCTGGTGATACCCTCCCTCAATTGACCTGAACAAAACTGTGTGGATGGATGAATGGATGAATGAATGAACGGATGGAGCGTTGGCCACTGACAAGATCTCTATGCGGTCGGCCCACTGATTTTACTTGCTGGTAGGAGATTTCCCCCCGATGGCCCTATCTCTGCCGCTTTGTCTTGCCACCATTCCCGGGGTCGCTGCACCGCTGGCGAGACGTCTTGGGAGGTGTCAGGCCATCCAGCCGTGAGCGATTCGATTCACCCCGCGCGCGACACCCGGCCTCCTTGGAGATGCGCAGACGCAAGCGACCAAAGATGAGCGATGAATCCGCACCGACCACATGATCTTCCGGTGATACGCAGACGTCGTACGTCAAGTCCGGTTTCTGCCAGCATTAGTCCAAGTTACCATCCTAGGCGTCTGGTCTAGCACCAATGGCGCCCGGGTGGACTGCCGTACCTCGCGCTAGCACCCACTTCTACACAAAGTGAGGCAGTGGCACATGGTCATCCCGACCAGTATTTCGCCTCCCAGGGGAAGGAAAACTCTGCTGGATGCTGGCATGGGTCCACGCCATATGGGGAACCCAGCCAGAACCAGAACCAGAGCCAGAGCCAGAGCCAAAGCCAGCGAGAGTCTCCGTCACACCACCACCACTACCGCACACACACACACACCCCCGAAGTCGCCTTTTTTCGGCGTTTCCAGGCCTCGGTCAAATTTCTGCACATAACAAGTATAAAGGTCCGCCAGCCGTTGCCCCGGATCAGAGCGTGGGGGGAAAGCGAACCACTTGCACAGCATCTCAGCGCGGCATCATTTGTTATCTCATGAAGTCGTTAGTGAGGAGCCTGCCACCTCATAGTAAAACATTGTGCCGCATTACGCAACTGCGATAACGAAACAAACAAGAGTCAACACTTCTGCACCCCTCCCTTACTGCTCGTGGGGGTTTATACCAACCTTATTGTCAACACCGGATCGCGCGCATTACCCGATTCTCGTCAACACTGTCGCAACCCGCATCTTTGTTTGCCTTTTGCCGACACGTTAGATTTCGATTTCGATTTCGAGCTACTCAAGTTGTCTTCTGGATATATCTGAACTCAGTAACAATGGTTCAAGTACTCGCAGCCTCGGCCCTGTCTCAGAGCGGCAATGTCATGCTCGAGACAGGCAGCGGCAGATCTGAAAATACGGTCTCGTCGAGGGAGGAGCACGCCCAGAAAGCGAGAGAGATGATGATGAAGAGAGGCATTATGAGGGCGCCTCGACGGGGATGGTCCTTGACCGAGTACCAAGGACAGAATGATGGGCCGCATTATTACCACGCTGCAATGACTGCGACCATCGATCGCATCCCGGAACATGCGGCTGTCCCTTCAAACCCTGTGCCGCAGCATGCTATCCAGCTCCCACAGCGCCCGAAGCTGCCGCCTCCTCGCCGCTCGCACTCCGTCACTGACAAAGAGCCGGAGCCGGCTAATCTTCCTCGACCATCTTCTCGCCTCACCCTCCTCGATCTTCCTTCCGAACTACACTACGCCATCTTTGATTTCCTCGACCCCATCGACGGCGCATGCTTCGGCATTACACACTCTAAACTCTATGACATCCACCGCCGCAAGAATGGGGTCGTCCCGCTGTCAAGCCGATACTCGGGTCCCAACGATATTGAATGGGCGTGGCGAGGCGCCGGACCCCTCGTGCACCCGCACTCCAACAACACCTCGGCAAGCGAGAATGAACTGGAACGCCTACGCGTGAAGGGTCAGGTATACTGCCGTAAGTGCGGCATCTCCCGCTGCGAACTGCACCGGCACCTACGGGACTGGTTCGGCAAAGAGGCCGAGTACTGCGAGATCAAGGAGATGTACGGCCCGCCGGCTAGACCAAACGCGAGGGGGTACTGCTTCATGCGATCTCCCAAGAACCCTCACTGGTGCGGGCGTCACGGGGCGAAGAAGACAGCATCCCAGTGATTACTGGAATATTCGAATTACAGGCGTTGTTTTTGCATGAGATATTTTGATGGCGATGAATTTTTCTTGTGGTGGGGGATATATTTGAGTGTATGGGACAAATACGGTACACGATATGGTCATGGGGATTTTTTCCTTTTCTCCTTTTGGAATGGTGTTGAGCTTTTATGGGTTATAATGAAGATGGACGGGCATTGAGAATGATAAAGCGGCGAGTTAACTCGTTTACGAACTACAACTAGAGAGAGATGTAACAATACTACCTAAATAATAGATTGAATGAAGAATACGTATCAACAATTCTGATTCCATATATCACGCATCATGCTTCATGCTACTGCTCTCAACGTAAACTTGGATGTATAATTCATGCTTGTCCATGGATAATAGTAAAAAAAGCCCATAATGTCCATCCATCTATGTAAAGGGTGCCTTGGTAGGTATGTAATATGTAAATAAAAGATGTATATGCGTGATTGCGCTCTCCGATCCAAACGACATGTCCAACCAGTTTGTATGTGACGGGAAACAGAACCACTCCTCCCAAACCTCATGATTGATAAAATGAATGAAAGGAATGATTTACAAAAAAACTAGATAATTCAACAACAACAAAGAAAAAACAGTAGCAAACAAGCTCCCATTTCATTCCCATTCCTTTTTCATGCCTTTCAGAAACGCCGGTGATTGTTTACCCATCCATCCAGTCTATGCCAAAAAAGAAGAAGAAAGAAAGATTAAAGAAAGATGCTCTTCTTTACGAAACCCCCGCCATGTTTCTTTTTCCTTTAGTGAGGGTTTCTCCAGTCTAGAGGACAGTCTCCCCGTGTTTCGATCCAGTCGTTGATGCCCTTGACGAACCACCCGCTCGTCCACTTGTCCTTGTCGTCCTTCTCCCTCTTGGGCTTGCCGAGCTTGAAGCTTTTGCTTGTGCAGCACACGCCCTTTTGGAACCGCCATTGGAAGCATTTGCGATCCTTTTTAAAGTCCACGTCTCCGCTTTTCTCGTCGTACTTGGATCGGATCAGCTGGCTGCGCTCTGTCTCCGTCTCCAACTTCTCAAATTCATCACTAGGGATATCGAGTCCCGCGGCCTCACAGACTTTGGCGCAGGCGGCCGGTGAGCTGTGCGCATTTTTCTGAACGGCATTCTTGTCGTCTTCCTTGACCTGACGATCTCTGGCCTGATTAGTGGCCTTCTTCTGGCTCTCTTCGTCGGGAGCGATGTAGCAAGTGTCATCCGATAGGTTGTCCCAGTCCTTACGGTAAGAAACCATTTTGGGAGCGAAAAAGGCATAATACATTTCTCGAATTTGCATAAGATCCTGTGTGACGTTCTTTGTTAGTCCAAGTTCCGTTATTAACTGAGTTCACAACTGTAGCTTCTTTTCGCCTAATTGAAATGATGGTACAAACCTTGTTGGTGCGTGTTTGTTCATATTGCCACACACCGCTGATTTGCTCCGAGTTCATGTGGTGCATGGTGAAGAGGGGCTCACACCAGTGGCCGGGTCCGTAGGGCAGCGTGTTGGGCTTTTCGCCGTTGAACATTGGGTGCGCGTTCATAACCTTGGTGCCGACTTCCTTTGCAGCCTTGGAGAAAAGCACATCGCCACAGCATTCATCTCCTGCCATGTCGTCGTACTTGGCCACGTCCGGGATCTGGGCCATCTTGCGCATGAGGGCGCCGGAAACGATGTAGCCGCTGCCGCCGTGGGCAAAGGGGAAGCCGGCGATCATGGCAACGCTGCCGATGTAGACATTGTCCCGAGGATTGACTTTTGTCCGCAGCCAGTGGACCAGAGTCGGCCAAACGACATAGGTATCGGCTTCGGCGAAGACGTACCAATCCTGGTTGGGGCGCAACTCCCACGTCCGCACCACCATGTTGAGGAACTTGAACTTATCCAACTCCCAGCCGCCGTCCATATCGGCTGTGCAGTCCTTTTGCGTGACAGGACATTCCTTCTGTGCGTCGTAGAGTTTGAACTCTTCGTACTTTTCCTTGATCTTGTCGTCGACCCGGTCGAGGGCATCGTAGATGTGGTATTTACCAATCTGCTGTTCCTACGTTGGGTGTTAGTCTTGGCAACTCAAATCTTGGGAACCCCTTGCTGCATCGTTTGACGGGGACGGATCGGAGGGGGGGCTATGCCGCTGCCAAGGCGGGACGGGCAAAGGGGCATGAGAGTTGGTGCAACTGCAAGCCGATCCAACCAGAAGCAGAGACTTACCAGATCTGAAAAGATTAAAAAGTCGTCGATGCACTGCAGGCCGGTGAGAAGCTGCGTGGGAAGCTTGTCATAGGCCTCGGTGGCGCCTGTCTTCATGACCAGCATGATTTTGTCCATATTGGGGAAATTGTGGCATGGTGAGCTGAAGTTCCACTGCGAGTGCACGGCAGCCTCGGTCCCCTCATGATAGAGCGTGTTGTTGTAGACTCCCGGGCCTTGGAGATAGGGAGATAAATGGTCGTAGATGTACTGTTTGTAGTATCCGGCCGCCTGGTGGTCGCGCAGCTGGTAGAGGGGCAGAGTCAGGAGCAAAGTGCAGCCCACGATGATGACGGCTCGCCAGTGACGGGACGGCATTTTGATAAAGCTTCGCCAAGACGAGGACAAGTTCCGGCTGTCCGCTCCCATGCTTGGCAGGCGAAGGACTGATGGCAATAGAGGAGGAAAGCCAAAATAGGAGAGAGAAAGAAGAAGAAGAAGGAAAAGGGACAATGGATTGGGATTAGGTATTAAGAAATAAAATTAAACTAAAAGCTTGACAACTCGGCTCTGCCCAGGCCAGGGGGGTGCTTGGACAGAGATTTAGAGGAGACGAGTCTGAGGCTGAGAAGGATGAGCAGGGAAAGGGCAAAAGTCGGGAAGCGAAGAGGAGGGGAGGACAGAGGAGAAGCAACGATTAGTTATCTCGTACTGCGTAACCCGTGTACAGTGAGCGAGGTGAGATGGAGATTGAGAGCGAGAGAGTGAGAGTGAGAGAGTGAGAGTGAGAGTAAGAGAGAGGGTATCTCTACCTCAGGCAATCCAGTCCAGTTGGGGCTTATCGGGACGATAGTCAGAATGATTCAATCAATCAGGCAATCCGCCACTCGACCAAATTCCAACGTTGACGACGCCACAATTCAGCTCTAGTTCCAGCCTTTAGACAGCAATGGAGATGGAAAGGCCAAGAGACGAAAAGAAGAAAAGAAGAAGAAAAGAAAAGAAAGCGAACCCGGTACGGAGCACGAATTCCGGAGAGGGAGAGCGGAAAGCTGGAAATACAGATCAGACCAGACCCGCCGTCAGCGATCAATATTTCAGGTTCGAGTCTTTTCCGACGCACAGATGCACGTAGCTCGGCACTGCTGTGAGGCGCTAAACACCGCTAAACTTGTTCTTCCTAGCAGGTTGGTGTTCCAACACATGGGATGCATGTACGGGTACAAGGCCGCAGGGCTTCAGGGGGGCTGTAGGGCAATCCCAAAAAAAGCTACCTAGCAATGACGACAGCTGAAAAGCTAGGCTAGGGGGGAAGCGGCACCAAGGGCTGGGCGGCACCGGGGGGGTAGACAAACTACCTTAGAGGTACTTACCTTTACTCCCTACTTGTACTCCTACAAATACCTAGGCATACAAAGTACATACAGCAAGATTTCCAGCACGGCGGGTCGTACGAGTTGGGAAGACGCCGAGGGAGACAAAAAAACGACAGAAAGGATGGACACAAGCGAGAATGGGATGATGATGGACAGAGGCCAAGGCCAGGATCGCCATGTGCGGCGCTTGCGCACTCCTGTGCAACCTTCTGGATACGGAATGCTGAGCTATGCGTGATTCGTTGCATGTGTTTGCATTGCATGTGTTTGATATGATATGGTATACGATGTAGTAGCATCAAAACACCGATGATGACTTACATTTTGCCAAGACTCCTCGGTCTCTTCGGGAGTTAACAATGGGGCATCCCCAAAAAAAAGAAAGAGAAAAAAAAAAAAAAAAAAAAAAAAAAAAAAAAAATTT